>SCDY01000505.1:0-67018 GCA_004143825.1 Drosophila micromelanica
TGTTATCGATTTTTATCGATATTAATGAAACGGAGCAAGTTATCGAAAAAAATGATAAACTTGTATTGCGTATAATATATACGAACTGAATGAGACCAAAATCAGCTATCTAGCTTTTGTAGTCTCTGAAATCGACGCGTTCATACAGACAGACAGACAGACGGAGAGACAGACGGACATGGCTTAATCGACTCGGCTAGTGATCCTGATCAAGAATATATATACTTTATGGGGTCGCAGATGCCTCTTTCTGGCTGTTACATACATTTGCACAAAACCATTATACCCTTTTTTACCCATTTTCAATGGGTTCAGGGTATAAAAACAACATAAAAGTACAAACCATAAGCTTAAAGCCTCTTTAGCCCACTTTAGATAAACAAAATATTATGCATGCTTTTTAAACGTTTTACACTTATTCTTTTATGATACCCCTAGAAAATTATTATTTTTTTTTTATTTTTAAAAGAATAACAATTGACAGAACATTGTATATGGCTGCGGCTAGCTCCTCTGAATTCTGTTGTAAGCCGCTTTATTGCCAGCCTGGGGCAATATGCAAACTCTGTTGCAATCCCTAGACTGAAAACGCTTGCCTATGCAAATTTTCAAAGCATTAAAGCCTGCAAACAAGTGAACACATTCAAATCAAACGCGCACCACATTTCCAATGGGAACAAACCTTTTCAGCTCTGCACAGAGAACAGTAGTTCGATGGGTAAACAATTCAAGTAGTTTGAGCAATTCGAGCTATAGTTTATTTTATTATGTTTTGTTTTGTTTTGTTTATGGTATCCCATAGGAGCACGTGTTTGATAAGCAAACAATTGTGGCCAGACAAAGCCCCATCAGAAGAGCAAACTAATTAAAATTAAGGCCACACTTTAACACCATCTGGGCAATAACTCATCTTTAATGCAGCACGGTAAATTCACTTGCATTGGCTTTGTTAAATTTATGACTGTAATAAAAGCCATGACAATAATTCTAATTTCCCGTTCAAGTGATAAAAACAACCAACTCATAAACCTGTGCACCGTACGACATAACATACAATTGCACAATATTAAAGTTTAAGCCCTGTTTCGACTCTCAAAATTTAACGTTACAAATGGCATCATAAATTTCAATAAAATTTTAAAATACCATAATTTTTTGGTAAATCAATTGTGCGAATCTGTGTGTGTGAGTGTGTGTGACACATTTGCATTTATCTCTTGGATATATCGCTAGACAATTTGAGCCAAATGTTGCAATAAATCATAAATGATTTAGACTTAGAACCCGTTCAATATAAATAATTTAATGGAAGATCTACAAGGCTTACCAAATAAATTAAAATGCAAATCAATTAAATTCGGTAGAGATATAATCTTTGGGTTAAATTGCTGAGCTCAACTAGGAGTTAGATGCAACAACTGGCGAAGAAACAGGTGTTTTAATGGACCTGTAAACATAAACCGCAGTCAAGAAAACGCACGTAACAAGCTTTAAGCAAGTAACTTGGCAACCAGCTTGGCTTATAAAGCAAACTCTTCATTCCTCTTACGGCTCTTACGGTTATCCTTGCTGTTGTGCACCTAACTCTATTAACAATTGTTATATTATTGCTGTCGTTATTGTTGTTGGCCCACAGGTCTTACCCAGTTGTTGTAGCTGTAGTAGCATCCACTTCTTGAGCTATTTATCATTAGTGGCTTAGTGTTAATATTCATGTACAATAAACACAAACAACGTGAGCCAAGTTTGTTTGGTTTGTGCAAAGAAATCAACCAATTCCCTCCGTTGATTACATCCCGTTGCAAATATGATAGGTCAAGCGTGATGTGAACTCAATATTCCATCAAGCAAGGCATTTTAATTAGAGATCTATGCGTATCAAAACAATTATGAGTAACACATGGTTAAAATTATCAATAATTGTTTTAGCAATGAGCAGAAGTGCCCAAAGCATTTCAAGACTATCAAACCAATACTCTAGTACATTTGACATTGGCAATCAAATTAAGTTTTGATTGAACATACGGTCATGTTCTCAAAATTAAACTTCAGCTTAAGCTCTTAAATTTGTACATATATCAAATATTTGGCATAGCTTTAGGTAAAGGAAAATATGTGTATATACATATGTATATGGATATGCATGAACTGACATGTTAATGACTTTTTGGGCATGTCAAATTGAAATTGTTATTGCTGCCAGCAAAATGGCCGCATCGCTCAAGTACGTACGGTTTGTGGGTGCAGTTTTTCCACTTGCCACAAACATCATTTTGTGGCACACATCTTCCGAACATTCGGCTAATCCACGAACGATCCAACTGAGCTGGTACTTCCCCATGCCGTATACTTCAAGTGCTGCAGTTGCGGCTGCAGCTGCCTCTTGGCAGCTTTTTCATCTTATGCTGCTCACATTGTCACTGCTGGCAAACCCAAAGATGACAGTTTGGATAGCAAAACGTATATCACAAAAGTACATGGACATATTCTGCGTGAAGGTTGTGGGACCAAAAACTGCATGCAGGCAGTAAACAATATATCTATGTATGTAAGTACGTATAAGGGAAAGGGAGAATGTGATAAAGCGCTTTTGCTGGGTGGAACCAGTATTCGGTTCTGGGCGGTTACATTGCTCTGAATTTGTCGAGCAGTCGAGCACTTGAATCGTTTTCCTGGCATTCACATTTGTTATATGCAACTTTTTTTACGGGAGTTCGCTAGAGAAAAAAAGCACCAGCTTTTGACATATCTGTAGAGTGGGTGGAGCATAGATAGCATTATTTTGCCCGTAACAATAAAGTCGCCTTGCGTTGTCAACACATTAAAGGTGCGCTATCGAATAAGTACAATTCATTTTGACAGGCCCGGTCTGTGCCAGAGACACCCAATTTTTTACGTGTGCCGTGTGGTGAAGTGAATATAAATAAATTTTGTGAGTCAAATTTTTGTGTACGCCTAAAGTTCATAAGTACAAAAACAGATATCTCGATACGGTTAATTTAATATAATATAAGCTTTTTGTAACTACAAATATGATTATATTTTGTTATTTTATTAAAAATATTTTATAATTTGAATTAGGTAATTGTGTAGTTAAATTTGTTATGTGAATCGATGCATTATAATTCACATTATGGGTTAAACGCAGTCCGGTTTACTGTTTGGGTAAATATCCGAATTAGTGGCATGTAATTTATTCAGTGTAAGTGCACAAACACAAAGGCAGTTGCCAGTTGCCATCGCAATGGCACAACGGATTTGTGGCTTGGGCAGCGCTAGCATTCTTATCCAACCTACCGATAACTGTGAATAACTGAAATTAAAGGCATTATTCAAGTGGGTGCGGGTTGCTTACCACATTTGGGCCACTTACCCAGACCATTCAATGGCCCCGCTTCATCATCGTCGCTGCACTGCAGCACACATATTTCTCATGATTAAAATTGCATGTGTGGCAAGTGGTTGGCTGCGTTTACTGGGGTGGTGCAGGCGGTGCTGGGTGCTGCGATGTTGCAGCTCAAATGCGCAACAATTGCCCAGCCCAGCCCCATATAATATCCGAGCTAAGCGGTTTGTGATTTGCCAGTGCCCGCTTTTAGGCATTCAAGCAAATTGTAATACAATTAGCGTCATTTACATGCTGGATGCTTGGATGCCTATTCGAGTGTCTTTGTATACATATCTGTGTGTGTGTGTGAGTGTGTGTGTGTGTGTGTGTGGGAGTGTATAAAAGCAGCTTAGCCCACACACCTTGCGGCTGTTTCCATTCCCCTCTCCGCCCTTGGCAATTTATGCGCTCTTGGTTTTCAATCAGCTGTCAGCTTATTTAATAATTATGTGTTGAGTACTTAAATTCAACTAATGCTGCACGCACTCTATAAACATATATATATGTACATAAATATACAAAATTATATAAGCATTAATGTTTATTTCCAATTTTGATTTTTACATAAAAATAAATTGTACTCTATGCTAAGCAATCAAATCTAGAATTTTGAGCTAAAAGTGATCTTGGTCCGAGATAACATTACACTTCGAAACATTTATTTCACGATCGGTTAGATGTGTTTGAACGTGGCCTTTTGGTGAGCGACAATCTGCCCAAAGCATCCCGTGTGACTGAACCCTTGGTGCGCGGCAATATGTAATTGTTGTACAAGGTTCTTGCTTGATTGAGGGCCTCCTGTAGTTCTTTCTGGCTGCCACGGTGCACGCTTGGCTGCAGTGGGATTTGGTAGAGTATGAGTTCCATTGGTATGCCGGTCACTTGCTGTTTACCCAGTGTATTTACAGCCGCCTTGCTGATGCTCATGAACTCAACGACCTCCGATTCGCACAACAACAGATAGTTGGTATCATTGATCAGGAACTCGCTGGGATTCTGAAAGTGGGTGTAGTTACGGACCACACGAATGGCGCTTCGCGAGCTGTTATAGTGACGATCGTAGATGGTTAGTGTGTAATACAGCTTGCGAGTTGTATTTGGCGACACCAGCCAGAACACATAGATGCCGCCCCTGCTTGAGTTCTTGGCAACCAGTTCGCGTTCGAGCAGCTTGTTCTTCAGGTGAGCACACCAGGTGGTTCGACAAGCCATCATCATAATGGGCAGATAATTGTCAAATTTGTGATAGTCGTTGATCAGAGCTGAATTTGGTAGACTCAGAAAGCTGAGGCCCGGCTGCGTATTGGGATCGTCTTTCGCGCCTCCATACATGAGAGTGGCCACACAGTAATTCTCCCCAAACTTGAACTGGGTCGGATCTAAGCTGAACGACAACGGACGATGGTCATACATCTCAGAATTCGTGCACCAGGGGCTGACTGCGTGCTTCTGCAGCATGTGCATCATTAAATTGGATGGAAATACGATTTCACCGCATTTGCTCACGGGGCAAGGGGCCGGCATACGGGAGAGTTGTTGCACATCGTATTTATTAATGTTTTCCGTTTGGTTTCTGTCTTTTTTGTGTCTTAGCTTTTTTGAATGTGTTTTCCTTTCCATCTTCACTTGCCAATGAGTTAATTTCTTTAATATGGTTCATGTATTTATGTAAATATATAATTTATCTTTGTTGAATGTTTATACTTAAAACAATTTGTTTGTATCTTGACGGGAATCGACAATCCGACTAGTCAAATAAATAAAATATAAATGCATATGTAATATTCAATATACCCAATAGGAACATTTTTAATTATTCCTTTAAGTTTTTAAGATTGTAATTTGTTTGTTTAATATAGATAAGTTTCCACAGAGCGAAATTCAGAAAGAAAAGCATATATCTAGATAAGTTCATTTAATAATAAAGTTTTCAGCTTAGAGTAAGAGTCAAAACTTAAAGTTTTTTTTCCTGCCAGCTGCAACTGAAAATGCGAACTCTTCGGTCTTGTGGCACGTTAATCCTCTGCAGCACTCATACGTATGCATTGGGAGACACAGCTGCCATGTGGCTTCTCTAAAGCGACCAAATTGCAGTTTGTTCTCAACTGCGCCTGACGCAGAGCATAAAAACTGTCAAGTATGTGTGTGTGTGTGTGTGTGTGTGTGTGTGTGTGTGTGTGTGTGTGTGTGTGTGTTTGTGTAGGGAAATAAACAAAAACGGAATTAGTCGACAAAAGGCCAAAGCAAAGTGCCAAAATATTTGTTGTTGTTCTTCCTTTTTTTTTGAAATGCCTCAAAAACCACAAAGCTTCAAATGGCCAACGTTTTGGACCAGCTGCTGCTGTTTATCCAGTTGTTGACGTTACTACCCTTTTTCCAAGAAATACAATGAAAAAAAAGTTGAAATTGTTGGGATGATACAGTAGCTGAAAGATGTAGGCGTTTTATGTCAATACATCGGTACCGGTAGTTTGATATGATTTAAGATTATGATCAAGAATATCATGAAAAATTCCATATTATATATATCTGTCCATATTTTATGGTTGCGAGACAGTCGACAGGCGCCAAACTTTTAACCAGCTTCCATTTTGGTATATGCAAATCGGCATAAACTAATTTTAGGTTAGATGACAGCCGCAAATTAATTCAAATTGAGTGATCACCGCAAGGCAAACAACTGCAGCAACGAGGGTACTAAAGCGGCCGTTGGCCGGCACAGTGTGTGAGAAATTGCGGGCAAAGCTTCTAATATATGGCACAATATATATGCCATAATATATGCAGCCTTATTACACACACAGACACACACACTAACACGCACACATACTGCTGCAGTTGGAGGCAGTCGAATGGAATCGCATGCACATGCATTGTATATCAGTGTTTTGGGTGTGGGCCTTCGCCTGGGTCAGCTGGTGCCAGTTCACCAGGTCAGGCGAGGTCAAATGCCATTATTCAGCAATCTTGAATTTCCATTGCATGTTGCTAACAAAATTAATGTGCGCCTGGAAAAACGGTACAATGGGCTTAAGCTGAGTTTTATGCATAAAATATTGCCATTGGGCCTTTAATTCAATGTGAATTGAAGTATGTCAATAAAATCAATATATTTATTAATTTTTATCTCGTCCAGTTGTACGTTGTACGCTTTCATAATCCCTTGCTTCTAGCCCAAATCCTGTTCAACATGTCAACAGCAGTTAACTGGTGCTATTGTTAAATTCATCGCACAAGGATGTCATCGATGGACATTGATCGGAGCAAAAGGACTGAGAGATCTAACAGTCCGGCCATTTGTCAATGCAGCTGGTCAGCATGCTCAGACTTGGCAGGATGGCTGCTGTCTGTAACTGGTCTGTAATTTGTGTCACGCACATCTTGAAGCCAGTTCTTGTTTTACCTTGGTTATGTGTCATAAGCAGCCCGCTGATAATCAGTCAAACTGTGCGGCGTGCTCTGCCCAACTGACATTAAATCTATGACTGTGAACTGGGCTGGTCACGTAGCCAAAGCAGCCATTTTTGTTTGATTTATTTACCTGGCACGCTGCTAACTGTTAACTGTCATCTGAGGCGACATCAGCCAGTCGCCGCCTAACCAAAATGATATTGTGTGCGTCGGGATTTCGTTAACAGCAGCTGTAGCCATGTTCCAGGCGGGGATAACGCTACGCATGCCAAATATCTAAAGCGTCACGGATGACCAACTGCCTGACTGGTTAGGTGACTGGTTGACTGACTGCCTGACGGGTTGAGTGAATGATTTTTTTTTTCTGACCACTGTCTTGGTTATCAACTGGCGTTCACGTGTGTTTTGCGGTTTGTTTTGTCCTCGCCGCACATGGCGAGGCATGGCATACGTATCTATTTGTTATGCTCTTTGGCTCTGCGCAAATTCAATTTGTTCGCTGGCTGGCCTTGCCGCATATGTTTGTTTATTTAGGGCGCTGCCCACCAATCCCCAGTTCTATCTTCATTTTCTGTCCAACAAGTAAAAAGCTTTAATTCTGTTCCACTTGGGTAAGGTCTGTCATTTTAGAAAACCTTTATGAACTGTTGAGCTGTATTATCCTGGGAGTGTATATAAAAAATAGTCCCAGAAAAAAACATGTTTTTATGAATTTGATTCCCTCATATTCTTACACAAATTGAATGTTTAAGTATGATAAAATTTAAGTAATTTAACCAGATTCTATTTATGTCTGAAATAATTTTCGCCTTATCTTTTAGGTTTATAAAAAACTTAATAACGTTGTTTCATGTTGCGCGAAATTATTTTAATGTAAATTTTATTAAAGTTTGGCCAATGTTATTTGCAAATTAGTTTATCGCGTGTCGCCTGCATAATTTGTGCCAAAATTAAGTATACGCCATGTGTTACCAAGCTGCCGATTTGCATGTTAGCGGAGTGGCAATTCTGGTGGCTACTGCTGTCCTTCGCTGATTGCAGCAACAAATTGCAAACTTATTAAGTTTATTAAAAACAACAGCAGCTACAAAGACATCACTGGGAAAAGTAGAAAGCCAGCATGAATTCCATTTTGTTGTGCGCTTAACTTTCGCCTGCTGCAATTCTGCATAATTTACTTGAAGCATTTTACAAACAATGCAAACATCACTGACACACCTCCCCCTTCCCCTCCCCCATTTAGAGCCACCCCATCGAGTTGCCAGCTACCAAGTTGTAGTTTCAACTGCAAGTTGTAAGTTTTTCGCAGATGCTCGTTAATGTTTGGCCAGTTTTTAGTTGCTAGCTCGTCCAATGCTCGGCCCTGTTGTTCATTATCAAAACAGGAGGCCAGCAGCCTTTTAGCGTCCTTAGATGCCTGCCACTTTAAGTTGTCACAGCCAGCACTTCGAGCCATTTGCGTAGCCGCCAGTTTGTCTCGTTATGAGACTCGTCGTTTGTTGTTGTTGTGTTGCGTTCGCTGTATTGTTCTGCATATTGTTTTATTTTGTTTGTCTTTTTTAATTTTTGGCAGATTTTGTCTTACTTTTATACGAATTTAAAAACATCTTCAATTTGACAAGGCAGCAGGCAAAGTTTTTGTGATGTTCTTGTTTGTTTTAAATTATTTTTAATGACTGAGCTAATGGATTTTTATGTTCATGTAATTATGAGATATTGGACTGCTTTATTTATTTTTCTATGCTAGCTCAAATTGTTCTAAATTTCGATGAGCTTGCAACGGGTTTCCTTGTTTGTTTCATGCTCTCTGATTTGTATGTCTTAGAAAGTTGGTCCAGGTCTTCATTTTCAATTTGTAACATCGCCTACAGCTGCATCCTGAGCCTGTTGCAATTTACGCTAGCTTACAGCAACTTTCTCGTTCTCGGCCCGGCCTGCCTTTGGATTACTTAGGAAAGATGGCAAGGACCAGGTAAATTTCTGCGCACATTTTTTACATTAGTCAACATTAAAAATTTATTTGCTTTGAGTAGATTACACGCATACCCCGCGTTATGGATAGAAAGAGAGAAAATAACAGGGCAGGGTTGATAAAAGGAGATGGCAACAATAAGTAACTGCCGTCTAAAGTTTTTTTTTGCATATCTAAATAAGTATGAAGAAAAACAGAAAACACACTGCCCGCAAGCTCAAATGAGCTGCCTGCAAATTAAGTGCAGCTGCCAGTTTTACTTTGGGCGGGCAACTTTAACCATCTTCTGTAGCGCTTTAAGTTTTTCCATAAAAGTCGCGGCTTGCATACATACTTAAATTTGTGGCCCAGTGCCCTGTGCCAGCTTTTAATGACGCCTGCCGAGCAGTCCATAGTTAATCACCAGCAGCTAGCGCAGCAGCCCAGGCCTCCATTCGCATTGCAACATGTTTTCAATTCAACGCCCAACAGCTGCCCAGCTGAGCGCAAGAGTTATTGCCGCCAGGTGAGGCTCCGGGCACTCGGGTATGTGTTAAATTTTGTGTGAAAATTGTTGTTCGAAATGGGCATTGGGAAACTTTCCACAGAGAGATGATTGAAGGCCTGCCAATGTACTTGTATTTTTTTTTATATACAGTGCTTTTTTTATTGAGCCATGTAACACACATAATCATCAACAAATAAAATAATTATTTATGCATGCATGCGATTTAATATTTTATAGAGTTTTAATTGCTGTTTGTAATATTCCCGCTTTTAAAGAGATTTTTTGTGTTGTATTAATTTCAATGCAAAAATCTGATTTAAAATTTATTCTTTTGAACAATCATTTCTGTGACACTTCAAAATGTTTAAATGCTTAAAGCCGTCTTTAGTATTCATCCTTTAGCATATATACAGACTTCATGAGTATTAATAATGTATTTAAATAATACAGTAATAAATTTAAAAAAAATCACTTTAAACGCCTCTCAATTACTGAAAATTATGACAGTTTAGTTATTGAATTGTGTACAATTTCTGCAAACATTGTAAAGTTGTGAACACCAAAACCGTATGAGGAATTTGTGTTGAAGACAATAATTCCTTAAGGCACCGTAAATGCATTTATTTATTTATTTTGCAATTGCTTTGCATTTTAGTCAAGCCCAACAGAATGTGTTGCCCCATGCAAATTATTACAGCTAGGTCGAATTTGGGTGGGCTTTCTAATCAATGACAGGTGTTTATTTTCGGAAATCCAATTGAGTGGAATTTACCCGACAAGACATTTTGTCAGCTGCTCTGCGGCTTGGGTAATAATTAAATCAATTACGCATGGGAAACTTAAATGCATGCTTCCCGGTCGGAAGAGAAGTTTTGTAGTATCAACAAATAATATGCATTGGTTGCCAATGATTTAAATGGTTTTTATATTAAATTATTTAAATCTCAATTTAATTATGTTTGTTTTTGGTAGACTTGAGACTTGAGACAGCATTAAATGATTGTAAATATATGTTTGGCAACTTCTCAAGTTGATCTCGTAATTCTACGGCGATTGCAATTTTTCGTCAGCTTCAAATTGAAATTCGCATCTAATAAACAAGAGGCATCAGGTTGTTCTCTTCCTCTGCGTGTGCGATGAAAGTGGCTCGGGGCGGATGCGTTATATGCTAATTGCGTATACGCAGCGTCACAATTGCACGCTATGCGAAACAACAATGAACATATGTGTTTCATTCACGCACTGAAAACTCAGACACAGTGCCAGATCAATTATTCAGGGGCAGTGCATTAGCGCTCAGCCCACATTGGCATAATTTGTCAGCTGTCGTGCAGGTTTGTGCCTGCCTATTAAATATGCCAACGTGCAAAATAAATTGCCAAAGTGCTTGTCATTGAGTGCTTAACAAATAGCAAACGAATCAAAAGCAAGCCAAATCAAATGCTTTACGACATGTCATTCAGTATCTTTCTCCCAGCTGAGCCCGAATAGAATCAATAGAATAGAAACAAACAATAGAAAGTCGGAAAGAACTGGCCAAGTAAATGTATTGCACTTTGTTTTGTGGTCTGGTGAATTGCAATTGCCAATCAGACGTAGTCAGCACTTCTGTGGCACAATTTTTGTTTTAATGTTTGTCCATCGTGTTTGGGTTTTATCTCATCTGTCTCTGTCTCGTTCTTTGTAAATGGCAAATACATTGTTTACATTTGTTGACTGAGAAGCAGCTCTGCTTGCAGATGAATAAATCATTTTGTTTAGAATTTTCGATTTACATAATTTACATCTTAATTAATAAATATATTTTGGTAAAAAAAGGATTAAATACTTTCACATGATGCAGTATTCGCAGTGATTAAATACATATTTTCAGCAATAAAAATTCCATTGCTGCTCATATACACGCACACACATATACATACTTGTTGTCTGGAATTTTTCATCTGTAAATATTCGCAGCAAGTTTATTAAAATGTATTACGGATGATTGTAATGCTCATATTCCAAAGGCCAAAGGCCATACTAATTATGTAATAAATACCAATATTTAATTTGCCTTCGCAAAGCATAAATATTAATGCAGTTTGCGAACAAATTATGAACTTTTAATTATCGGTTCGTTGCGCTCACGAAACTTACACAAAATAACTCTACTCATTTTTTACCCATGTAATTTTATATATATGCATTAAAATGTGACGATGCGTATGATTAAAATATTTAAAAATAATGCATGTTCAACCGAAAAAAAAAGTACAGGAAAAATGTCAATCATTTATTTGTTTTTGGTAGATTTAAATTAACATAGTTTGTACATTTTTGCTTTTTCTCCAACAGGTTGGTTTGTAATGATAAGACTGTTTGTATGTATGGCCTATAGGGACAGTTACTAAGCAGACTGAAATTGATATAGAAAATTAGTTTTTTTAATAAATTGTAAGCTTTATTTATTGAACAGGCCTTCCATCAGCTCGCAAGTGTATAAAATACATTAAACCCTTTGGCGCACATTCAATTAGTCTGTCTGATTGGCCGTTAGCCACATGCCAATTATGTTACCTTTCTGGAAAACCAATTAGCCGTTTTATATACCTAGCCGTGAGTGGGTGCCACAAACTGAAACTTCAAACCGTGCAGCAACGGCACTTTGACTGGGTTGATGATACCTTTACCTTTACCTTTACCGTAAACCAATTAGGTATCAAAAGGAACGGTTCGTTGTCCTTGTGCATTAATTGGATTATGTATGTCTAGTTTAAGCGGAACAAAACGATTTCGGTTTTGAATGTGGTATAAAGCTTTAGCTCACGGGAGAATATAATTTTCCAAGCAATTAATGCGTGCTACAGATCTTTTCGATTGCAAAAGTGTTTAAATGCACTTAAAACCTTGTCACACGCATACCCAAGTTAAGTGCTCTTTATGTTACAATACTTGCGATTAAAGTACAATAGCAAAATGTAGGTCAGTGTATAAGTGTATGTATGCCTTTGATTTGTACCCTCTAAAATAGTACAACTTGTTAATAAATATCCTGACAAACTAATTGAATTAATGAGTCGTTTATCGCAAAAAAAAAAAAAACGATAAAAACAAAATAACAAGTGAGAAGGCTCTAGTCTGCGTTGCCCCACATGGAGATACCCTCAATTGCAATCTGTCGTTGCAAACATTTCATACATACACACACCCCACAATAATAAGAGTATTAAAATGTATGTACAAACCAAAGCGCAAGACTGTAGTATTGGGAATTATTTATGTTTTGATATCGAAGCCCACAAATCGGCATTGATCGATCGAATCGGTTATTATTGCTTATAAAGAATACATATAATTCTTCTGAGAGCCACCCTCATTTACATAATTTTAATATAACCACCTTATCCATTTTTGAAGGGCAGGGTATAAAAACGTTTTCGTTTAATTATTCTGCCGCAAACTAAATTGCAAATTATTTTATTAGCATAAACAAAATAAATTCGTTACATTGTTAGCCAAATCAAGAAAGGGGCCATAAAATACAAATAATTAATGCTAAACAAAAATAAACAACGTCCGGCTTAAAGCAAATATCAAAATTACAATTAAAATTCAAAAACAGTCGAATTGCTTTATTTGGCACAAATTTAATTATGTTGGACCTACGGCGACGTCATAAATGGTCATAAATTTTTGATTCCGTTATTAAATACAACCAACAGACTTTTAGATAACTTTAAATCTCATATAATAAAACTGCTCAAAGGGTCGTTTCGGATGACTTACACAACGACATAAAGTCGCAAAGTGAAGGACTTTTTATTGAGCCCAGAAAACTGTCATAGGACACATCTAATGCCTAACCAACTTGAACATGCGTGTATATACGTATGGGTGTGTGTGTGTTTTGCTACACTTGACAAGCGCCTGGAAGGACGACATTGCTCCATGTTAGAGTGTTCAAGTTTTCAAGTTTTAATTGAAACACTTCAACAAGTTTGCATGAAACGTCAAAGAAATTCGCACAAAATCGAAAAACATTTTTTAAATATCCATTTTGCTGCTAAATAAATGGCTGCATTGATGTTGTTTCCAAAGATCTGCATCAGCTGCAGGACGACAACTAAGTTCAAGAGTCAACAAGGCTTACGCAAAGTTTTCCTCATGGCTTAGCTGTTGTCCCTGCCGTAGGGCAATGCACATAAGTTAAGACTATAAACTGTCAAAAGGTCACACAGTTGGGTCTTTGTCAAACAATGCAATTACCAAGAAAATCTCAAGCAACAGCAACAGCAACCACAACAGAAGCAATTTGTCTTCGGGTTTCTGTGTACTACAAGTTAATTAATGAATGACAAATGCTGACAAAGTCTTTTCTTAGCACTCAGAATACCAAAATTTCATTTTAAACTTTAGTGTTTGCTTCAATAATCAAATAAGATTTAAGAAATATTTTCAATTTATGCTTTTTGATAATGTGCTCGGTTTTATTATTCCGCATCTGCCAAGTTTTTATAAGCCATAATAACAGATATGAGCATTTAGCTTAGATATGAGTCAATAAATGTTTTCTAAACTTTTATCGTAATCGTAAAAATGTTCTACAAATCAACTTGAGCTAATTTTTAAATAGCCACTCATCGATGCATGAGTTTTTAAAATTTTTATACCCTCTACAAGTGGGTCAAACGGGCATCATCATAATTTCGATTGGTCCAAAAATGAAATACAAGTTATTCTGATAAAAAGGTTTGCAATTTAGATTCCCAATAAGCTTCTCATATATAAACAAAATAGTATCAACATTGAAAATTAAATTTTTGCGTATATCTTCAATATATCTGCAAAGCTCTGATGAATTTAAAAAACAAATTTATGAATTTTGGATCTAGATCTATAACTATTTTATATACGAAAAATAAGCTAAATGAACTTAAGTTTCTTTAAAACTAAATGGTTTTATTTAACAGGTTTAAATCTTTAAAACGCCACAGAGGCACAAAGCTTGGCAATGTTTGCCATAATCTTAGTTGAAAAGCTACTTGGCAGGAGACGTTGCTCACAATGTTAGAAAATAGGAATTGAAACAATAATTTCCGTTATTGTCAACGCTTCACTCCACAGCACACAATACACAATAGTAGCATTGAGGAAGCTGTCGCCTGGCCGTTTCCTGGACGTCTTTACCCACTATCCGGGCTCCCAGCTCATCTCAGCACTCATCTCATCGAAGGCTTTCAGTACTCACACTTGACGTATTTCCGACTCCGACCGTTGCTATTTTGTTGCGTAGACATTTCATTTGTCAGTCTCTTGGGACGCAATCGCATTGTTTGCACATGAATTCCTAATACCCTGCACAACAGCCTCCAAACGTATATCAGTTTCGTACATATATTTGATTTATGTTATATTTGGAACTGCGTAAAGGATATTTTCTCGTCGTTCAATTTACTTTAGTTTTCTGTTATATTGTCTCTTTTATAGAGATTGCTCGTTTGCCAGGTAAATAAGTTAATTTTTTCTTTTATTTTATTAATTCTAATTATAAGCGTTGTTGGCGGCTTTTAAGAGAACATTTTCCCAAATTGTTTCTGACAGATTTAATTAACAGTTCGAAGTTTAGCATAATTGAAAATGTTCTTGTTTTTTATTGCGATGTGCTTTTTTATGTTTTTAACTTTGAAGTTATTTTTTTCGTGATGCCCGAAGGGAAATTAAAGCTGCGCATTATTCTATACACAAGTTTTGTAACTTTATTGAAAATCATTTTAAAACCAGGTTTTGATCCAATAATTAAAAGACATTCTAAAGTTCTGCAAATAATGCCGGGATTCTGGGTGGAAAAAGGTAATTTAAGTTATTGAAACAATTTTGCTGGTTGTTCACGAACCGATTTCAAATAAGTGATGCATTTTCAACTCGGCGCAGTTCCGCGCAAATGTGTTAACTGTCATTTTAAAATTCCATAAATATTAAAAAATATCAACAAGCTGGAGCAAATACCGGCATTCCATATGCCATTCACACACGGACGCATTAACTTTTATTGGCGTCATACATACAACTACTGACCTACTTTATAATACCAAAGCGGAGTATGGAACCGTCCGAATGCACACAATTCCAGTACGAACACACGGGCTGGTACACCTGCTGACAGGGCACACGGGCAACTTACAGTTACACAAACACCAATGCAGCCCGAGATGCGGTGCACAGCACGTGAGCAACTTTGATCTATGGCTCGTCCCTGAAGCCTTTTGCCAACAAGGCTAAGCAAACAGAAAAACTTTCCAGAAAGTAATTTCAGCCATTTGCACGTTAATTAAATTAACAGAGCAAGTGCTCATCATCAGCCACAAAGCAAGTGACCAGCGTCCGGGAACAAAATACAGAATGGCGTATAGAATGGGCTGAAAAAAGAACATATATTTGCGAACACTTTATTATATCCTTTTTAGCCCTAATGTAAGGCTTAACTAAACAAAATAAAACTCACAAAAAGAACTTTTTGAAATAAATATCCAAGCTGTTTAAAAATCGACCCACAACCCATTAAATTGGCCGCTTAACCATCTGCGAGATAAAATTCTGATAGAAGTCCGATTCTAAGACGCTAAATCACGGTTTATGGCCCTTTAGCAAATGCAAAGAAGGGGCCATTATTTTACTTTTATTTTATTTCGTCTTATAGATGTGCACGCATATGAATACATAAAATCTCGATCAAAATGCATGGCAGAAACAATTTAAAATAATTCAAGAGACCCTTGCGGACGGCCACAAACAAGCAACTGGCAGATGGCCCTGCAAGCTCAGTAGATACGCAGGATTATCTTGCAGATACTCGTACTTACTTATCGTACACACGACCATATCCAAGGCGAAATGCGTGTATGCAAGGAATTATCAAGTGTTTGTCAACACACACGCACACACATTTACTCAGAGGAGTGTCAGACAGTAAGGACTACAAAGAGCTTATGTAAAGTGAAAGTGTGCGCGGTCGTGTCATAAGAAAGTGTCCGACTTGTCGCTCAGTTCATCCCTCGGTCCGATTACACATACAAGAGAAATGCGTAAGCCAAACGACCGGAAAGATACATATACACACTACAAATATATATACAAGTATATATGTGTATACATATAATTGTGCACACATACATGCTTCTGTACATACATAAATAAGTTTCCGGATTAAACGCACACCTCGACCGCCATTGTCATCAGCCCAAGTTGGCACAATAAAACCGAACTGAAACTGTGCATGAAACTTTTTCTTTGCCCTTCTTCCTCTAAGTAGGCAAAGTATGTCATTTTGTCTGATATTTATGCGTGGCTGTGTGTGTGTGTGTTTGTATATGGGTGTGAAATTGCTGTCTCATGTGCGTACATCAAAGGCATAAGTCACTTGCAAAGCAACATTTGCTTCGGGCAATAAAATTGTACACATATGCTATATATATTCGAGCAAATCTTAATTTAGTCCTAATATAATGCTTATTATCAGCCGCCGAATCAAGCATAATTCCATACAAAAATTATTAAAAGCCTTTTGTTTATTTTTGAAAATAAAACTATTGATTTTAAGGAAACAAACTGCTTTATTTTCTTGTCAAAAATAACAATATTTGTTAATATTTTATAGTATTAACCCAAACACATTCTTAAAGCGCAGTCGTGTGCAAAATTTAATTCAGACCCAGAAACCAAATGGTTTATAAAAAATTTTATTGTCACTTTTAAGACTACTATAAATTTTCTATATGCGAATATATTTTTTTTTGCTTTTCCACCTAAACAATTTCCAAAGGAATAATATATGTATAGGTATATTAATGTGAACGTATATGTATATTTGGCTCATAACATCCTTTTGCCAGTTCCGTATATGAAAATATTTCATTTTTATTATGTTTTTGTTTTAGTCCTGTTGTGTTTGGTCCACATTCAATATTTAACAGTCTCAACAAATTATTTTAACCCTTTTCAAAGCTGTGTGCCCTCAAGGCTTTAAGTCATTTGTCAAAAACTGCAAAAACGGCTTACGGAAAACTCACACCCTTAGTCACTTAGTCATGGAGAGAGGTTCACACTTTCTTATGCAAATTTTGTGCTTATTCTCATGTCTTTGAGGCGATCCTAGTGAACCCAAACAAACACATATATATATATGCATATATATAACGCTGGGACAGCTGAGAACTGCCGCCGGGAGCATTTCAAACACGTTGCTGTCAACTTCTTCACACATTAAGCCTATTTATTTTTGGCTCTTGTCAGATTAAATTACTTGCGCAGACGACAGGCGTTGAAATATCATTCATGGACCTTTATTATTGGGATAGGCGCAAATTAACGTCATTTCCTGTGAACAAAATTCAAATCAAATGCATGTCAAACATACCAAATCAATTTTTTAAAATCATTTACAACAAAAAACTTGTAAACTTACAAATGTAAATGTTCCTGTTTTGAAAACTCCTGATCATGACCTGTCAGTTTAAATATTTAAACAGTTTGAACTTAGTTTTAGCACTCACTATTAAGAACTTCAGACGAATGAGAAAATAGTAGAGAAACCAGGTGCAACCAAATCCGCGCCATTTTAAAGCTTATAATTGAATTTTTGGTATAATTCGCTGAGCTGGGCAACCAACCGAATCCAGTCGAAAGTGGTTGCCTATTTTTTCTCTTTAGCTATCAAAGGTAGCTCCCTTAAACTCTATTTACTTGGGTCACATAAAACACAGCCGGCGCAGCGCCAGAAACTCTGACATTTAATAGTTTGGGCCATAAATTTGCCTGCTCTTTGATAGAATTAAGAAAAATGCTTGGTATTGGATTCTGTTACATCGCTGATAGCGCAACGCGGTTGTTTTTGTGGTTTCCTTATTGGCTGCTTCGTCGGTATTAAGGGATTATAAACTTAAAACGGATATATTTATATAATTATAATTTTAATTATAATTAAAAATGTTAAGACTGATTAACTGAATAATTATAAATTAGCATACCATGAATTTATGAAACAAAATAGCATATACAAAAAAAGCCAATAGTTTCGTTGGTATCAATTAGTTTCAAATTAAAATATAAGCTTTAACAACAGTATAATTTAACATGCCACATTTGAAACAAAAAGAATCCAATGTAAGACATAAAATACAGAACTATACTTTAATTAGTTTATCGATTCGCTTTGAGAATATAATCAAATGTAATTGGCATGTTGCTCAAAATTATCAAAATTAAAAAAATAGAATAATAATACCCCGTTAATATCAGAAATCTAAGCTTCGCCGAAAAGAGATTCTCAATTGTATTATTTATAACAGTACAAAAGGACAGTTGATAACTTTAGAATATTTAAGAAAAAATCGATTGTGATTGACAGCGTTTGCCGTTAGCGGGCATTAAAATTATGTGTAACCGATCTGTGAACGGAAACCCTTCTAAATTTCATATAAAATTACTAGCGGACAAGAGTGTTGTCCTAGTGGAGATTCATGGGTACGAGTCCGAAATATTTCTGCCTGAGGTGCAGGACGGACGCATCTGCTTGACGAATGTATTATGCGACCGGCAGCCCACAAACCAGACGACTGATGTACTCTCTCATTCGGCATTGCACCAATGCCCCCGGCTGTCAAATCGGAAGCTGACTTCAGCGACAGCGGGCCTAGCGGCCAAGAAGGTTGTGCCCAAGTTGCGTTTTGAACTTAAGCTCATTTCGAACGGAAACGTGGTGCTGGTACAACGTAATGGCTATGAATCTGAGATATTTCTGCCTCACATTATTAGCCATTGCATTGTCATGAAGCGCGTCTGCGCTGACGAATTGGCGCAATGTGCGATACGGAATTCGATGAGGTCGCAGATACAACCGCTTGCTACCACAGATAAGATAAAGCTTCTTGTAAATCCTAAAGACAAACCAAAAAGGAACGAACACAAATCGCAAACAGCTCAAATGTCGTGTAGGGAGCTCGATAAACAAAAAGAGAAGTTAGTTGTAGTCAAGCAGAAGAAACGGCACATTAAGCATCAATCAAAAGCAGCTGGTGACGCATAGAATCAGACCTTGTTCCAGAGTTTGGTTAAATTATTTTGTGTTAGCACATTACATGTGCGGCAAACTTCAGATTATATAAGATATGTAGCACTGATATCATTTGTATTAAAGTTTGTATCAATTAAAGTGTGTAGGTAGTAAAATTTTGACTGGATAAAAATGCATTTCAAAACCTATCAATTAAAATTCTCAATGAAGCTATTGCTGGATAAAAGCGTCGTGTTGGTCGAGTATCCAGGGCGCGAGCCGCAGCTGTTCATGCCCGTTCTGCTCGACAACGCTATCGTTTTGCAGAATGTGATTTTCGACTATGAAAACGCGCCGAAGAAAAAGCACAAATCAAAGCGACTCGATTCGGGCAGCGTTCAAAATTCTACGGTTCAAACTATTGCCACCGAAATGAAACGAAATGTGAGCTATATAGCTCATGGCGCGGAGAAGCCTATTTCAATAGTAAATCCTGTTACCGTACCTTCACTTCAACCTGTCAGCCTGGCAAAAAATCCAATTGAAGAGAAGGAAATGCATTCTAATCCACAAGGTGACGTCTCGAATTTTGATGCTGTTCGGAAGTTTTTCTTAGATAAGAGCTACAAAAACCCTGCTAAACTACAAAACAAGAAACCTGCAAGTAAAAAGAAAAAAATCACATATGGAAAACTGGCAACCGGAAAAATGCCGTTGAAAAATAAGAAAGCACTGGCAATAACAAATTAAAATTTTGGGTTTTACATATATTTTAATGTTTTGATACATAAAATTTGTTTTATACATATTTGCGAAAAAATCAATTGGCTTGTTATTATTATTTGCATTTTTTTATTATTTATATATAGATTAATTATAGAGAACTTTCATTTGTGGCAACTATCTACACAAAATTTAATAATAAAAATACAAAAACCCAATAAATTGATCTTATGGTGAAATACTACAAATGATAGCTTATAGTGCACGAGGAAAAACCTGTTTATCTGTTTCTCGCTGGTTGAAGTATATTTAAGTATAGAATGTGTATGTACCTAATGTATATAATAGTAAACACTGATTACTCATGCCGCTAAGATACGTGGCTTTTTATAGCATTTAAAATATTCTTGTTTATTTCAAATTGGGAAATTCAGTCTCGCTCGCAAAGCACAACGCGCCGGTTCGTAAAAATGTGCGCATTACATATTTTGGATTTGAAAAATGATTGCCTCGGGTATTTACTGAATTATTTAACTGCTGAAGATCGGATAAGTTTTGCACGGGTCTG
The DNA here is from genome assembly GCA_004143825.1 of Drosophila micromelanica. Classification (NCBI taxonomy): domain Eukaryota; kingdom Metazoa; phylum Arthropoda; class Insecta; order Diptera; family Drosophilidae; genus Drosophila; species Drosophila micromelanica. The sequence goes on from SCDY01000505.1 coordinate 20,580, forward strand.
CCATCGGTTTCGGGAGGTGTTCATCGCTTGGAGCACAAAGAATTATCGACAATTTAAGTTGGAAGTGAAAAGAACAAAGAATGATCTTATCGGATTCTGCATTTGTCGTGAGTCAATACAGAGTCTCACCATCGATTTGTGTTACTTTGACACATTCCAAGAAAGATACAATGAAACAATAACGCCTCTTACTTGTTTTGAGAACCTTTGCTGCGCTTTGACAGACATGGGCAGCTTAAACTGTTTGGTAATTAAACAGGCTGTAGGTACTTATGTTGAACGGGTCTTTGAGCGAATCTTGTTTGCAGTCAAGGACTTGAATGAGCTGAAGATTTTAAAACTCTATGCAATAAATGGTACGTATGAAGCGAACATACTCTATTTTGATGACTCAGTTTAGTTATTCTGGTTGTTTTCCAGATTTTACCTATGTCAATTTGAGCCTGCTCAGCCAACTCGAGGAGCTGCATTTGCTAGTAAACCAAATAAGCGCTCCAGTTCTGGCCAAATGCTGTAAGTCGAACCCCAATATGCGTTTTCTGCATATTGGCTATAACAGTGTTCTGGACAGCCTAAGCGATATCGTGCCCCATTGTGGCAACCTAGAAACGCTAAAGCTTGGCGTGATAGCGGAGGCATCTGTTTTCAAGCCGCTTGCCAAACTGCCCAAGCTGAGGCAGCTAATCTATTACGGAACCCGGCCTTACGGCTCCTTTGTGCCTCTGCTCACTAAGTTGGCTGCGCGGTCTAAAATCCAATATCTAGTAATCGACGGAGGCACCCTCAGTCCGGAGGAGACTCGGCAACTTGTCCGACTGCACAGGCTGCAGAAGCTGAAGTGCTTCTGTCCGACGGCTGAAAGTGTGGAGCTGCTGGCGCAACTGACACAGCTGCAGGAGCTCAGCATCTGGATGTCCAGCCGATCGGATATTTCTGCTGCTCTGCTGAAAGTTATAGGCGAGTGCAAGCAACTGCAGCTACTGCGCATCGCATGCGGAAACTTAAGACCAGATTTTGTTGATGATGTCCTAAAATTGCTTAATGAGATCAGAATTGGAGCACCCAAACAATCACTAAGGCTGGAACTTCCTTATTCGGATAGTCCAAAGCCCATTGGGGTAAGTTGTAGATATTTATATATAATTGTAACTTAGTTTTTAATTTTTTTTTATTTATAGGAACAGTGTCTACAAAGTAAATTAATAAGCTGCTCGGAATTTGAGTTGGCATCTTGGAAGAAATTATAAAAAATTATCTATATCTCAACAATCGAAGCCCAAACCAAATATTTATTAAAAAGGTTAAAGATGACTATTAATTAGATTTAAAGCTGAGATTAAAAAGCTTGATAAGCTACCGAAACGTACCTTTATTTAATTGCTGCTTTTAATCAATATGAAACTTTTACACCCGCACTGAGCAATAAGTATAGCCGCAGAGCTTTGACTTAATTACAGACTGATTGAAAATTGGCTGGAATCAATTTTATATGCCACACGCTGCGTCCAAAGTGCAACCAGTGAAATTAAAATCAAATTAAATGAGTAAATTTAACATTCCCACTGTCGTCGATGAGACCTCATGCGTGTGATATGATATATATATATATGTACATATATATATACAATGGTATTTGTCAGTCAGCGAGTCCGAGAGAGGATCAATTGTCGAAAGGAGAATACCCATCAGCCAGCAGTAGAGCAGGCAGGCATTGCATATTTGTTTCAATTTAATACTGTTTTTCTGTTTTTCCGCATGCTGAGCACGCTTTAACACGTTTACATTGAATTAAACGTTGCAGCGAGCACAACGGCAACATTACAGATACAATGGCGCACACAGCAACAGCCGCAGAAGCAACAACAACAACAACAACAACAAGTATAACAACTGCAGCAGCAACAAATGCTAAAGTTAAAATCAACATACATTGTTGCTGAAAATTTCCTTTTGTACAAAAGCACACTGCGCAAAGGGGAAGGCAAAAGCCGGAAAGTGAAACGAGCTCTGTCTGAAGTGAAAGAAAAACAGCAACAGGCAACGGGCAACAACAATGGCAACAATGCACTTGAGACAACGCTGATATCATAATGTATTACTTGTTAACTCACTTATTCTTCGATTTTTACATACAAATACTCTGTTCTGACAATAAAACTGCTAATTGAAATGCAGAAAATGATAATGGAAAATATGAAGGAATGATAATTGCTTAATAGACCACAGATGGAACTAACAGTTCAGCTTCCTACCAAATCAATGAGAAAAAACTGAATAAAAACAATAATTGATCACAAAACTGTCAACAGAAGAGTACTTCTGCAAATGAGCTGGTCGTGACATTTCTGTTTTCATACTTATCTGCACTTTAATTTTGCCAATAAACTTTAAACGACCGTCTAAAGTACCGACTGTGCTGGCATGAATATTTTATGGGGATGTGTGAAGCCGCACATTATTAATTAAAATTTGCTTCATAAACAACAGCAACAAGAACAACAGCAACCAACGGTAGCAACAGAGTGCGCGAAATTGAGGCAAACGAGGCGACAGTAAAAACTTCCAATTACTCAAGCGCGTCCTTCTGCAACAACATCAGCAACAGTAACAGCAACAACATCAGTAATACATCAAATAAAAAAATATATATGTACATATACAAGCGACTCTGTGTGTATTTAATGTATGTGCGTGTATTTGCATTTAATATCCTTTTCTTTGAATAATTCATGCAAACAAGGCTGACCAGCGACTGAACAACGTCCACAGCTCACGGCAATCATATGGACTGCCAAAGGGTTGTTGACCAAAGGGGTTCCACTTATTTGTGTTGTTCTTGTTGTTACTCCTGGTGCTGTTGGGGCTTTTTTACGCATACCAAAAGCGAAACTTATTAATTGGCACTTGAGCTGTGGTTACCACGGCTCAACCAGAATCCACGACTTTGCCCTGGGCTCAACCAAAACGCGCCGTCATTCAAATTTTTTGAGCAGCCATAATTCAACAACAATTTTCGTCCGAGGGCTACTCCAGTCCCCATGGACATTGGACGCTGAACATCGTTGGTAATCCACTCGAATAACAAGTAATAACAACGACAAGAACAACAACAACAGCAACAACAACAAAAGCAGCATCCACACGACGCTGTCAATGACAGAGCAACAAGATTGACGTGCACGCAAAAACAGCACTGCTAACTAAAAAATACCCTCGAGTTAAATATCAATACAAATAATAATAATAATATGTAGTCTTGTAAGTATAATTTTTTTTTGCTGTTCATTGATTTGTTCTAGCATAATTTATACCCCGATCAAATAATATATTATGTTGTATAAAAGTACTTAATTTTTAACAAGTTGAGCAGCGTGGATAACTTTTGGTGGGAAGTAGGGTAACTGCATGTACCGTTGACTGACTGACACGTGGGACAGTCTCATATCCCCTCGTGACTGCGCCATTGTCACGTTTTAACATTTAAATTAAAATGTTTCGCTTAAAAGAAAGAGAGCTGCAAAAATTGCTTACGCCTGGCAAAGGCACCGAACAAAAAAAAAAAAGAAACGAAAAAATAAGCACAAAAATCTCAGCCACATCCCTTTAAAAAACAGCAAGAAAAAATATAAAAATATATAAAAAATGAGCGCGTTGCTTCTTTCGCTGCCCTGTTTGGCGCTGTCTTTTGCAGTTGGCGCGTTTGCCAGCTGCACTTGAAAGCAGCCTTGTTGGCCATCATTGCCAGTGGCCGGTTTGGCCAACGCTAACGCCATCGCCATCGCCATCTACATTTATGCTTCTTCTTCTTCATTTATTCAATGCCGCGATGTTGCCATCAACAGCGTTGGTCACACGGCGTATCAGTGTTATTCGAGGGGGCTTATACGCTATACAAGAGCTTTTCAGCTCACTTCTTCCAAAAGGATGAATAAAAAGACACTTGGAAAATAGCATAAAGCCATAAAGATATGTGTTTGCATACTGTTTGTATCCGTTTTAATATCCTGCAGCCACTAAAGGTGTGCTTTAAGCTGCCTATAATATTTCAGCATTTATATTAAAATATGGGCAACCACACATAAAAGTATTTTTATATATAGAAAAATAATAAGCAAAAGTATAAAATGTTTCCATCATTTTTATGCATCAAAATGTTTTTGTTAAATGTTGAAAGTTTATTGGCAACTTTGTGCAGAAATTATTAATTATTCTTGGCAACATTCAATGCCATTTTCTGCATCTGCCCCTGTCAAATTAAGCACTTTCATTAAGTGACTGCAATCAGGCAAGAAATTATCAGGCAGCATCTGGAGCCCTAGCATTGTGACCTGCCGTGCGCTATCTTAATGCACTTTTAATTGAGCTGCGACCTGCGAGCTGTGAGCTGCACTGCACAGTCATCTGTCAAGGACGAAAGGGCGAAAGTTGAAAGGAAGTGCAAATGAAAAATTATAATTAAGGTCGACATTAGCAAGAGGCAAGTGCCAGATGGTACATCAGCCTCCACACTTTAGCACCGGCAATTTTAATCGGTAGCCAATGACAACAACACCGCGCATACGCCATGTGTTACGCCAGTAGTTAACATAAATTATTGAAAATCAAAATTTATGCGCTAATTGTCATAGTCAGGCGAGAATTCGCACCTAGAATTGATTAATGACAATCTGCTAATAGTGTTGTCCTCAAATTAAAGGCACGGATATAAATACTAGACCAATTAGGTAATCAACAGAACGGAATTTAGTGTACGTTAAGCCAGTTTTATTGAGAACAGTCTATAACTACAAGAAGAATTTTCCATTGAAGTATCATTGAAATAATTACACTAATTGATGACAATAGGTGTCATGTAGTGGAAGACTTGATTCCCACTGACACTTTCACTGATTTTGTTCAAATTTCGAAAATTAAATCTCACTTATTACTAAATTTGGTATGCCTCCATTGATTAGCACTTGCCTAACAGCGCGTAGCTGAAATATAAATGAATGAAGCAAGTACGTCAAGTGCCATTCTATTGATAAATATTTCCAGTGGAGAAGTATCCACTTATTTATTGCATTTTATTGGCAGGCCTTGTGTGAGTAGCAGCTGTCAGCAACAAATGTGAATAAATTGTATTTCTGCAAATCCAATTACCAAATGATTTGTTTTTACATATAATTCTGTATTTTTTTCTGCTCATACCCTGCGCACGGAAATATTTGTAATAAGTTCCAATAAGATTGTGCGAATATTCACAAAATCTTGGTCCTGGTATCAATTCCTATGTGCAGGATATATTTTAGTCAGTCAGGAGCTCTATACTAAGGTTTCATTTTATTTTTTGCCTAGTGTGTCCCCAAAGTTGACTTCCGAATTTCACGTACAGTGCAGCAAATTAGTCAATGGACACTAGTTGGGTTGGGGTTCGGTTAATAGTATTTAGTACCAATAATCACATGCATGGATATGTCTGTTGTTGATTTTGATGGAGCTCATTTCTATGTTTCCGATTTATATTTAATTTCTATGAATTCTATAGAAATAACTAATCAATTAGCACGTGACAATTTGTTGTTGTTTTTTTTATAAAGCCTGTAGTAATACATAGAAACATATAATAATTATAAATTACGTTTGACCAAAGTGTGCAATAAAATGTTTATGAGCCATTTGGTAAGAATTTATAACGTATAAAAACCAAACATGAATGAGGAAATATAGCGAAGTTTACTGTAGAACAACCTGTTACTTTTATTTGATATCCAGTTGATAAAATGTATGAAAGCATTTATGGTACTATGCTCGTACAGCCGTACTATGCGAATCTCATTATCTACTGATAAGCATTTTAAAGTATCTTTCTCTCTCTCCCTCTTAATAATTAACAAGCAGTTGAGTAGCCGAAAAGAGTGGACGAATGTCAGCGCTGAAGTGGTTCACAAGTACTACTGTACTTCTTTCCAATAACACTGAAGAGTCCCATATTGCCATTGTTTTGGCCATGATGTGGGCCATGGTCAGCCCACGGGATTTTTAACGAATTTATAATCTATAATCAGCTTTCATAAATAAGTGCGTCAGTGGCAATGTTCGATAACGATAACATCGACATACGTAGTAGTAATACGAACTTAAGAATTATTATAAGAATGTGCTTAATCAGTGGATGGGTTGACATAACAAACGCGCACGTAGCGCCATGAAGTGCTGCGTGACTCCGATCTTAATCCTGGCGCTGGTTGCCAGTGCCTCAGCTTTGCGTACTAAACGCTTGCCGCGCGTGTTGCCCTACGCTGAGGGTGAAGAGGGTGTTCCTGTGCGGGGCGATTGCGAGTTTCGGGTCAACGGTGATCTCAACGATCCTGCGCCGCTGTTCGCGAGACATGATTTCTATGAGCTAATTGTGCCTGATCCCACGGATACAGTGCGTCTGCGCAATGGAGAATTGCTGGACATGTTCTGTCCGGGCGCGGGATTTGCTGCGCCATTTCAAAACCGTACGCAGTTGACAGCACAGTGCCTGCAGCAAAAATACTTTCTGGTCGATGAGCTGATCTACCCGTTTGCCAACTTCAGCTGCGCGGCATGGCCCACCTATACGGCCCTGCGCACGGGTCGGCAGTGCAATGGTGGCACCGATCTGGTCAAGGTGGGCTTCCAGCTGGACGACGATGGCTTCCTGCAAACCTACGATGTCTGCCACGATGAGCTGGCCGAGGTCACACGCTATGTACACCATGTCCTGTATCCCTCCAGCTACGACTATCAGCACGGCGTGGCGCGTCCAAGTTTCGTGGAGCTAGACTTCTTTGGCGGCCGGAACGTGGATAAAAAGTACACGCAAGTAGAGCAGAATATCACAATCAGCGAAATTCTGGGCTTGGATGCCTCGCCCTACTTCAACTACAGCGACGATCGGATTTTATCTCGCGGCCACATGATCGCTAAAACGGATCAGATCTTTGGCGCGCCGCAAATGTCCACCTTCCTGTTCATCAATGTGGCCCCGCAATGGCAGACATTCAACGGCGGCAACTGGGAGCGGATTGAGACGAGCGTTCGCAAATTTGTGGCCGATCGCAACTTGACCACTGACTGCTATACGGGAACCTGGGGCATCTCCACTCTGCCCGACTTCGAGGGTGTCGAGCGGGAACTCTACCTCGACTTTGACGAGAACAACAACGGGCTGATTCCAGTGCCCAAATTGTATTTCCGGGTGATCATTGATCGCGCCAGTCGGGAGGGCATTGTGCTGGTGGGTGTGAACAATCCCTATGTCACACTGGAGCAAATTAGAAGCGAATACATTCTGTGCGAGGATATCGGACATCAGCTCAGCTGGGTGACCTGGCTAAAGGAGGATCTGCACGAGGGCTATTCGTATGCTTGTACTGTTGAGGATTTCACTGAGGTCGTTAAGGACCTGCCCCTTGAGGATCTGCAGACCAATGGTGTTCTTGGCTTAGATAATCAGCCGAGCAGCACCACTGAGGATCCCAGCACAGTGGAGCCTTCTACAACGCCTGAAGATAGTACTACTGAGGATCCTAGCACAGTGAAGCCTTCAACAACACCCGAAGATAGCACCACCGAATATCCCAGTACGATTCCAACTGTTAGCACCACAGTGGAGCCTTCTACAACGCCTGAAGATAGCACTACTGAGGATCCTAGCACAGTGGAGCCTTCTACAACACCTGAAGATAGCACCACTATTTCAACAGTTAGCACCACTGATCTACCCTCCACTACGCCCGAGTCCTCTAGCACAGCGTCGAGCTCAACCACAAGTCCCAGCACACCAGCGCCTTCCCCCACTCCCAATCCGAACCAATGCTACTTTAGCAGCAATGGTGATCTCAAAGATCCTGCCCCACTTCTCACTCCACGGGGTGCTCTAAGTTGGCTCCTGCCCGATGAATCGGGTCTTTACACTGTGGATGAAGGCTCCAGCCTCGATTTGCACTGCACGGCGGCGCTGGCCACGCCCTTCAATCGATATACCGCACTGACGGCACGCTGTGTGGGCAATCAGATGTACGAATCGGAAGGAGTGAACGCCAGCATAGGGGCGTTTAGCTGTCAAACCTGGCCCACCTATGAGGCCGTGCGAACTGGTGACCCCTGCGAGGGCGGCACCGAACTGCTGCAGATTGGCTTCAATGTGGCCGCCGGTTTGCTGCCGCAGGTGGAGCTCTGCTACGATGAGCAGGCCCAGATCACTCGCTACGCCCGCTACGAGCTGACCCCCGCCAATGTGGCCTATCAGCGGAACGTTGCACAGCCGGGCTATTTGCGGGCCGGCTTCTACGCGGGCAAGGATGTCAATGTGTTCTATGGCCAGTCGCATCAGCTGGAGGTGCTCGGCGATACGCTCGGACTGGATGCCAGCAAGTACCTGGACAGCAGTCGCGACCTCTACCTGACCCGGGGTCAGCTGGCGGCGCGCCAAGATTTCGTGCACGGCTCTGCGCAGCGCGCCACCCACTTCTATGTGAATGCGGTGCCGCAGTGGCGCAGCATCACCATTGGCAATTGGCTGGCCGTGGAGCGCAGTCTGCGCCAGTTTGTGGCCAATGAGGCGCTCAATGTCAGCGTGCATGCGGGCAGCTGGGGCGTGGCCACGTTGCCCAATGCCGCCGGCGAACAGACGCCGATCTATCTGGATGCCAGTGAGCAGCAGCTGCCTGTGCCGCGGCTGGTTTATCGCATCGTTATTGACCAGCTGAGTCGCAAGGGCATCGCTCTGGTGGTGGCTAACAATCCGCACGCCAGCCTGGCGGAGATCCAGCAGGACTATGTCGTGTGTGAGGACGTGGGTGCGCAGCTGGATTGGCTGGACTGGGAAAAGGCGCAGCTAGAGAAGGGCTATGCCTACGCCTGTGCCGTCGACGATTTCACTGCCGTGGTGAAGGATCTGCCACTGGATCAACTGCACACCACTGGTCTGCTCGGCGTGAATGAGCGCTACGAGGACCAGTTGGAACCACTTTGCAATTTTCGAGTAAACGGCGATCTTAAGGATCCGGCGCCGCTTTATGTGCTGCGCGACACTCAAGGTACGGCACAATATCTCCAGCCAAATGCGCAGGGTGTGGTGGAGCTGAAGCATGGCCAGGCACTTGAGCTGCACTGCAGCGGATCAACGGCCTTTCAGGGACAATTCGCGGGCTACGCTCGCCTGAATGCCAGCTGCTGGCAACATGACCTCTTCCTGGTGCTGGGCAGTGTCTACCAGCTCAACGACTTCGTGTGCACCTCGTGGCCCAAGTACACGGTTCGACGCACAGGCCGCCCGTGCAACGGCGGCACCGATCTCCTGGAGGCGGGCTTTCAGCTGGCCAGGGGCGATGAGCACGACGATTTCCTGCAAACCTACGATGTCTGCCACAACGAGCTGGCGGAGGTGACACGTTACGTGCACCACATACTGACGCCCAGCAGTGCACAGTACCAGCGTTCGGTGAGCCGTCCCAGCTTCATAACCGGTGGCCTCTACGGTGGCAAGGACGTCAACGGCAAATACACACAGGTGCAGCAGAACATCACAGTCAGCAATATTCTGGGCATGGACGCCTCGCCGTATTTCAACATAAGCAGAAACGTGTATCTGGCCAGGGGTCATCTCTCGGCCAAGACGGACTTTGTCTTTGGTGCCGCACAGCAGGCGAGCTTTTTCTTTGTGAATGTCGCACCCCAGTGGCAGACCTTCAACGCCGGCAACTGGGAGCGCATCGAGGACAGCGTCAGGAACTTTGTGGCCGATGAAAATATAACCGTTGATTGCTACACAGGCACGTGGGGCGTCTCCACCTTACCCGATGCGCAGGGCGTGCCCCAAGAGCTCTACCTCGACTTTGATGAGAACAACAACGGGCTGATTCCAGTGCCCAAATTGTATTTCCGTGTGATCATTGATCGTGACAGTCGAAAAGGCATTGTACTTCTGGGTGTTAACAATCCACATGCTAGCTTGGAGGAGATTGAGGCAGACTACATTATCTGCCCCGACATCGGCAATCAAATCAGCTGGATTAGTTGGAACAAGGAGGATCTGTTAAAGGGTTATTCGTATGCCTGCACTGTGGAAGATTTCACAGCAGTTGTCAAGGATTTGCCATTAGCGGATCTGATGACTAACGGCGTATTAGGTATTTAGTCGTAGGGATTATAAATTATATAAACATTTCTTTACCTTGAGAAAATGAAGAAACGACAGCTACAATAAGTAATATATGAATAAATAGTTGACCAACGATAAGCGCTCTCGGTTTATTTTTAGTTTTTTGTTTTGTTTATTATTATTTTTTTTGGTTTGATAACATGCGTTTTAAAATTTCCAGCTTTTACGACCATGTTTTCTCACGTGCCACACGTTTCGCATTAGCGACATCGCTTATCAAATACACCTTTGCACACGGTATACAAAGGTTGTTCCTCATTTTGAGGCTTATCTTATCTACAAACTACGATTTCGTTCAATGGAATTAATTGTAATGTATATGTAGCATTATTATTCTATTTTTTGTTGTGAATCAGCAAAATGTTTTCGTTTTATATTATTTATTAAAGCAAACTAATTTCATAATTTTGTCAGAACATGATGTTAAATAAACCATAGCTATCCCGATCAGAACAATTACAGAGTTACTTTTTATTAAATTTTGGTAAACTGAATAATTTCGGCATTTACCTAATGAGCTTAAAGCGGCCAAAACAAAAAGTAATTAAAACGTAGAAAACAACTGAAGCATATCTGGCAGAAAAACATATAAAATAAGGTTCATATAGAGTGTAGAATTCAGTTACAGCCTTTCCGAATATTCAAGTCATGTTTATAAAGTGGCGAATTGGCAATGTTGCCTGTTGTGTGTTGGCCATGATTGTGGGCATAACGGCTCATGTGAGTGCCTACAGGAGTAAGTGAAGGATTATTTTGTCATCGAGTCCCATAGTCAGCTAACTAGATTTCCTTTGTCAGAGTTTGGACGCGATTGCCGCGATATCAGCTGTGCGCCCACTGAAAGTTGTGTTCTGTCCACCATAGCCTGTGAGAAGGATCAACAGGATGGCGTGCATTGCGGCCAGTATCCAAAGTGTGTGGAGCGTTTGTTGAGCCCAGGTGCGTAGAATCCGTGTGGATCTCTTGTCTTTCTTTGGCACACACTCATAGCAAACAAAAAAAACTTTCAGATCAGCAATTAAATCGTTTCACGATCGACACCACATCCACCACAGCTAACACTCGCAGCATCAGCGCACCCATCTCCAGTCCCAGCACCAGCACGCTCCAACTGCATCCCCAACTGAACACAGACTCAGGCAGTGGCTTTGAGCTCCTTAATGAAGGGACAGGCGCTGATCCTGCTGCCAGCCATGCCGATCAGCGACAGGCGAATGTTCTGGTTATTGTTCAAGATGGCGCACAGCAATCCATGCCCAACCCCAATCCCAACCCGAATTTCAGTGGCCAGTCCTGGCGGCAGCCCTGCATTGTTAATCCCTACTACCCCTATGCCTGCAGCAATGTGTCCCCGCCTTACATGCCCGCCTCGAGGTCTGTACCGCCTTATGTTAACACGCGTGCCGCCTACGGGCCGCAGATGGGGTCTCCTACGGCGCCCTGTTACTTCAATTGCTATCCCAGGCTGATGGGCAGCTATCCCGGCGGTAGACAGGCTGGGCCATTGCCATCACCTAGCAACTATTTGCTCTATTTAAACATTTAGTGGCTAAAGTGGATCCTGTTTCTGCTTCTTTTACTCACCAGAGTTGACATCTGGAACGCGACTCCGTCGTTCGCCTCAGGTGTTGTACCGTCCGCAAGCACCGTTACCGTTACCGTTACCACTAGGTGCAGTTCCCGCACCATTGCCACGCCAAGTTCCGTATCCCATACAACCACGACAAGCACCACCGCAGTTGAAACCATATCTGTCCGTCAACCCGGCCTATCCGACCTACTTATACTATGGCAGGAGCTCGGAAATGGGGCGTCAGGGAACAACATACACTTCGTATTATCCCGGCTATTACAGTCCAACGCCTAACTACTACTCCTATTATATCACTGTGAATTTGCCCTTGGCGGGCACCGCTTCATAAGAAAATTATTCTCCTGACCAGTCTATCTTTTTTCTCTTGGCAATCAATTTTCCCAGATTCTGCAGATTTTCTTGACATGGATTCAGAACCATCTCATAATGTCACCATACGTCAAGTATATATGCCCGGACCTATGCCAATGCCTGCACCAATGCCAATGCCAATGCCAATAGCAAGACCTGGTCCAGTTCCGGCACCCCTTCCCGGTCGTGTTTATTATCCACCAGTACAATCGATGGCAATGCCAATGCCTATGCCTCCATCTCAATACAGTGCACAACCGATCGCGATTGTCATTCTGCCCATTGGTGTGGGCAGTTATGCTGGCATGGGATATAACTATAACCAATATTATGGACCAGGCGCGGCTTATCCCACTTACAATAACCGATACACCACCATGAATCCAAACTATGACTACTATAACAACAACAATTATAACTACAACTCATATGGATAATCAGTCACATAACAATTAAATAAATAGCCTTAAAACTTTAAAATTGATTAGATAATTATTTTATTCAAATAGACTTGTTCATATAAATCTCAATATACGAATTGTTTTCAGGTGTTTCAAGAGAAAGACTTAAGCGATCACCTCATGGCTCTGACAGACGTCAACAGGCTGGACAGATGGGAACAGGAATGGATGGTAATGGAATGGGTGGTAATGGAATGGGTGGCAATGGAATGGGTGGTAATGGAATGGGTGGTAATGGAATGGGTGCAGTAGGAAATGGCATGAGTGGTAGAGGAAGCAACGGGATGGGTATGGGTGGGAATGGTATGGGAGGAAACGGTATGGGTAGCAATGGTGGAATGGGTATGGGAGGTAATGGAATGGGTCCCGGTGGAATGGGTCCTGGTGGAATGGGTCCTGGCGGAATGGGTCCTGGTGGTATGGGTCCAGGTGGAATGGGTCCAGGTGGAATGGGTCCAGGTGGAATGGGTCCAGGTGGAATGGGTCCTGGTGGAAATGCAATGTGCGGGAACATGAACAATGGTAATGGTTTTAATAGAAATGGCATGAATGGAAATGGAGTGAATCGAAACGGTAATAACTTTTCCAATCGTAAAAAACGTAATGTGAAAGGATTTCAAAAACGTCGACGTGCTGGACAGCAAGGCAATGGAATGGGCGGTGGCAATGGAATGGGTGGCAATGGAATGGGTGGAAATGGAATGGGTGGCAATGGAATGGGTGGAAATGGAATGGGTGGCAATGGAATGCGTGGAGGCGGTGGCTATAATGGAATGCAAGGAAATAGAATGGGCTATGCTGGAATGTGTGGAAATGGAATGGGCATGGGAAACCAAGGAGGAAGACAAGGAGGTATGGGAATGGGACCTAACGGCAGTGGAATGGGTGGTAATGGAATGGGTGGTAATGGAATGAGTGGTAATGGAATGAGTGGTAATGGAATGGGTGGTAATGGAATGGGCGGTAATGGAATGGGTGGTAATGGAATGGGTGGTAATAGAATGGGGCAAATGGGTGGGCGCGGAGGGATGGGCCAAATGGGTGGCAATTCTGGCCAATGGAATAATAACAATGGTGCGAATCAATTTTCTGCCCAGTCTTCTAGCTTTACAAATGGTAAACAGGCAACGCAAACATCTTCGTACTCGATCAACGGTCAGCCCCATACAATGACAACTAATTGGAAACAGGGGCAAGGAATTAACATTTCGACAGATTACGGATCCGGTGCTTCTGTGGATACCAGTGTATCTGTAAATAATGCAAATACACTTAGCAGCACGCGAAGACCAAAGACATCCAAAAGTGAAAACAATTCGACAGAAGGACTTTTCAATTTTTAAGATAAATAATGCGAAATATATACATACACATATTGCAAAAGCTTTTGAAAAATATATAAATTGTTAATGGCATAAAAAACTATAAAAAGCTTTAACTGTACAAGTCATTTAATTAGTTTTCGCTTAAAGTGTTTTAAATCAGTACTGCACATTTTTATTGAGAGCTAAAAGATGACGTAATGCTTACGCGGGGGTCAGCTGAACCACAGATTATTAAAGCAACACGGAAGAAATTAATAAATTTTTGTTCGGCGATTGAAATTTATTCGTTCTTTCAGTTCAGAAAAGTAATTGCATATGTGCCTATTTCTGTATAGCAGAAACTGTTTGCAAACTTTTTGTAAAGCGTATGCTTAACATATAAAATTTACTGAGTTACATGTAAGTTGATTTTATATTTAGTTAAGGCATCTTTAACTTTGGGCAACGTATATTGGCAATTGAATTGTAGGTGGCCCGTGCATGCTGGACATTAAAAAGCTCCAATCTGCAGTCGCTCCACCTGCAACGTGGCACCGACACCTACTGGTTGCCCAGTGACATGGGGCAGCTGGCGATACCACACGGTGCCTGCAACGGGCTCTATTGCTGTCATTCCATACAGGCACGCTGCCTACACAACTGGGTCTTTGAGTGGGCGGATGAAAAACATGAGCTACGCGATTTTCCCTGGATGGGGGTGTCGCCTCACCGTGTGGTGGGCGATTTGTGCGCACCCTGGAGCTGTGCCACGATGTGGAGCAGCTGCGCACACACCACGCTTCTTACCAGTTGCTGCCTGCTAACGAGCACTATCAGCGACAAGTGAAGCGGGATGCGTTTAAGTTCCGTGCCGCTGGCCACTTGCCCGGCTGCAACATGGACCGGGCATATCAGCAGCAACGGGTGGCGCAGTTGTTGCAACAATCTGAGACAACAGTGAACAGTTTGTTGAAGGCGGGACAGCACCTATCACGCAGCCCCCAGGCAGCCAGGGCTGATCTGATTTACGCCAGCCAGCAGCACACCAGCATTAGCTACACGAATGTGGCCTCCCAGCAGCAGAGCTTCAATGTTGTCAGTTGGGCAACTGTGGAGGACGTAACGCGTCACCTTGTGGCTCTCTCCGGGCATCAGATGAGCGTCTACACGTTCGGCCGGATGCCACTGCCAAACGCAGCCCAAACTAGCTTCCATCTGACTACGCAAATGACAAACAATGGCTTCCTGGCCGTACCCACTCTCTAATATCGCGTGGTTTTTGAGGAAAAATCGGAACCGCGGCACGGACTGACGCTGGTAGGTGTCAACAATCCACGCCGATTGCAGTCTGAAGATCTTAAAAGAGTATATTCGTATGCGATTCAGATCCGTCCAAGGCTATCAAGCACCTACCTCCTGAGCTACTGAGGGTGAGCGAGATCCTTCTTCAAAAAATTTTGAATTAATTTTAGGAACTTACAACGTCGATACATTTTAATAACGAAATAAATATATTACGTTCTATGGCCAGAATTTAGGAATTAATAAGTAAATTACTTTCTTTCACAACTCTCAAGCAAAATGTTGTTGTTTTTTTTATTTTTGCATTATCATAAACTTTCTGTTGACTTAGACTTTAGTCAAGAGCATTTCAAGAAATACAAGTCGTATTGTGAGGAACAGCATATATTTCATTTGTTTCGCTTTTATTAATTTCCTTCAACAACTAATTTACAAAAACACAAAAAGTATAATGGAATATCAGTGGATTCTTAAATCAACAGAGATTACTTACGCACATATTGTTTACCGCCAGCCAACATAACAAAAAACATAACAAAAAAAATATAATTTTTGTCCCCCCACGCCGCGGTTTTACCTCAGGAATTTAGACGTGCGGAAAGCAGTTGGAAGTACGTTTCAGCGTTTTCAAATCAGTAAATGCAAATATAAATGTATTGAAAGCACAAATGGGACCAAATTCAAAGCAAAGCAAAAGAAATTTATGGTAATGTGTAAAAAGAAGGAGCGCATAAAAAAAAACAGAAAAGAAAAGAAAATTCAAGGACGCAAAATGCCGGAAAACGGCAACAAAAGCAACGGAAAATTTAAGAAATTGTGCCAGACGACTACGCTTCCCAAGTTTTTGTATGTCTGTGTGTGTGTGTGTGTGTGTGTGTGTGTGTGTGTGTGTGGGTGTGTGTGTGTGTGAGGCAGAAGAAAAGGATTAAATCAATGTTGCGGAACAAATTGTGTTATGTGGGGTGTCTGCATGGAGGTAATACTACAAACCTATTTCATTTCTTTAAGCTAACAAGGCAAGACCATAATGGGCAACCGAATGTGAGCTAACTTTTAGACCACAACCGGCGACCCAATTTGATGGTGTCAAAGTCACACGAGCGTTAATAACATGGGATGCGATATGTGTTGCTTGAATGCGAAATCAAGAATGAATGATATGTTTATATACACGTATACCCAACTAACTACAAATGGAAACTCATTTAAAGTTACAACTGGTAGGCTGGGTGTGACTAGTTTTCCATCACATAATTTTCCATATAATTTCTAAGTTGTTAACAACTAGGACAATCTTGGCAGCACTCGATTGTAGGCTTCAAGGGATTCAAACTTGTGGTCTCAGTTTTTGTTTAATTCAAATGTCTTACAAAACAAAGTTGAGTCGCTGAAACAATTTGAAACATTGAAGAATTTGTTTTCGGTTCTTGAATTGAGTTTGAGGGTCGTCGACATGACTTGGACTGGCTACTCTGGTGACTTTCATTTTTGTGGCAATAACGTTTCGCTTAAAATTCTTGTAAAACAACAAATTTTGATTCTTTTTTAGCACATACTTGTATAAACTTGATGAAAGTTTTTCTGTGCGGAGCAGTTTAAAAACGACGACAAAGCTAACAAAAAAAAAAAAAACATAAAACAACGGACTGCAAAAATATAATTGAACGCACTTTACGCAGCTGTTGTCGGGGATTTTTTTTGTATTTTTTGTTTGCATTACTGCGTGGAAAAGAAGGATGTGTTGTGTCCTGCGGTTGCCAGCGGAAATTATTATTTATATTTTGTATTCGGTTCGTGGCATTGTTAGTGGGACTTCAGCTCGATGAACTTTTTAATATTACCACTTTTCGGTAACTGCTTTTTTTTACTTTGATTAAAATGCATATTAAATCTTGGCAAACAAACAAACATGCAATACCAAAAAAAAAAAACCAAAAATAATATAAATAATTTCCTGTGACCGGCTGTGTTGTACTCTGTACGCCTTGTTTCCTTCCGTTCAGCCGTGCAACTACAAAGCCTCGAGCATGGATCCAATGGCGCAAACGTTCGAGCCAAGTCAGACGCATTGCATGCAAAAGGCAGTCAAGTTGAAATATATTTTGTTAACTGTGCGTAGGTTTCCCAAAAGACAAAAAATACATAAAATAACATGTATATAACATGTATATATATATATATATTGCTATACAGAATTCTGTAGGATATGCATATGAAGTTTCTCCTTCTGGGTTATTTACATGTGTAACAACAATGGGCGCTCCCAGAGGCAAACAGCAGCAGCACATTGGAAATGGAATTGGGGACATCGGCAAGACAGGCAGGAAGCACGCAAGTAACGGCATGATTTATATTGGAAAATTGAGGTATCCATTTACTTGCTTTTTATTCATAGCCCAATTCGTTTCTCAAATCGATATGCAATGTGTGTGTCAACTCCAAGTCTCGTCGATTTAATTTAAACAACAGTTTTGTTAATTTCGCATAACTCAAATTTAATTCAATCCAAGAAATGCTGCAGTAGAAAAAGTAGAACATAACAGATAACACGAAGAATAAAAGATGAATAAAGTACGTGCACACAATGAACAATGAATACACACACACGCACACGCACACGCACACGCACACGCACACTGAAGCACACACCCAGCAATGACTGCAATATGAAAATGGCCAAGAAATTGGCGTTTCATTTTACTTGTTTGCACGGAGAAACGAGAAGGCAAATGCATTGCAATGGAAATTGCATTGCTGAACTGTGGAATCCGAGCTGCGTACAAGCAAGGCATGTCAGCTGTGACATCTAATATCCTTATTGTTAGCAAAGCGAATTTATGGCCAACAAAGTCCTCTCAACTTGGTTCAAGTATTTAGCTGTGGCTGCCTGCCACTTCCAACTAACTGGAAAATTGCCGCGTTAGTCTGGCCTGCCTTCAGTTACAGGCCAAACGCACTTCTAATGTTGCTAATGAGCCCGTGGTCGTTCTGAAATTCAACTCTCAACTTGTGCCTTTGTCAGAGAGCTCAAAGTTCGCAATCACCTCAATGGGTGTTTGGTTATTGGATTAACGACTGCTTATGTGTCTTGCCGGGGCTAAGTATTAGAATACTTCAAGTAAGTGTGCTTGAACTAAAGTTGCAAAAATGTTCTTCGATAGGCGACCATCATGGAGGGTGACACTTTGCATAGGAAAAGGCATTTAATATATTATTTTCTGTAGCAATCGTAAAATTTTATAGAAATACTAAAAGTCTATTTTCTTAAAAAATAATTTTTTTTTATATAATATTATTTGTTGCAGTATCAAAATGTAAATTGTAATAATATCTTTGTTTTTAAATATTCATATCATTATATACAGAAAATACTTTCAAAAAATTTCGTTAAAGTTTTTTTAAACAAAACTTTTTTTTAATGTTATAATGCATATATCTTACATGAAGAAACATTCTAATGGTGATAATCTTTAGCAGAACTTAAAGTTTTATCATGTTTTGTGAAGCTTCCTTCAATAACAATTGAAAGAAAAACAAAACACAACACAATTTTTAAAAAATAACGACCCTTTGATCTCAGTTGGAATAGCAACCACAGGAAGACCCGATAGCAATATTGCTGTTGTAGTTGCCCTAACTCCCAGACAAGCTATGAAATATTTTATATAAAAATATTCACACATATTAAAATTCATACCTACATTGGGCCCCATTGTGCTGCCTTCCAAGTAATGGCTTTATGCGACAAAAACCAATTTATTCACCCATCCTGTTCCTGTTTCAAATTACACCCAGGTAAAGTGAAGTGCCCTTGAAAATGGGAAAACGTGCAAGATGGGACGACCTTAGGGCCTATCCTGGCTTAAACAACTTAAAGCATTGGACATTGTTTTACATTTCTAAAAAATAATCATTAGGCCAAAATTCTTAAGAGAACGATAAATTGTATAGATTATTTATATTTTGTTATTATTTTTAGCGGTCTTTGTTAAGAAGAAATTGTGCGATTTCTAAAAATTAAAATAAAATTTATTAGACAATAACTCACACATTTCAAAGTCTGAAAACCGTAATATATGCTTCAACATAAAAATATACTAAAGTTTTGCCTAGATAGATTAGTTATGAGGCAAACTTACTACTTCTTCATACAGCCTATCAAAAGAGCTTTTTAGTACAACTTCAAGTGGACCGTTGAAATTGAGTTGGCTCTAAAACTAGAGATGAATCTGCATAAAAACAGCAACGAATGACAAATTATGTGCCATAGAAAATAAGACGTAAATTTCTACATAGAAAATAAAAACGCAGAAATAAAAATGACAGCATAAAAAATAGCAGGTAATCAAGCGAAGCGTGAAAAGTCAAAAGAATCGTAAAGTGCGAGTAACTCAATGAGGATGCGCGTTGCTAAAGGATGAACCATGTCGGGGAACAATAACAACATATTCTAAATGCGTAAACATATTTTAAGACCCTCTTAGTGCGCGCTTGCTGAAAAGGTATTCATGTCATTTTTTCATAAGGCATGAAAATTAAGCTCATTTTGTTGAATTTTAGGTGCAGTATTCATAAGTCAACCTTATGCTGTAGCTACATTTCTATGCTACGATTTTTAGCGCTTTTCATGCGCGGTTGCCTCGAGCCGCGGCCAGCTGCACAAATCCACAACACTTGCCACAATTGGCATGTCGCTGCGGTTAACGGGCTGCGGGCGCTGAGAAATGCATATGAAGCCACAAAAATGCGGTAAAACGATTACCAAAACTGTGTGCGGGACTATAAAAGACACCAGAAACCAGACGTGGAACACGGTGCAAAAGGTAAATGAAACTGCATAAAATTTACAAAGAATATGCATGATGCTGAAAAAATAAGAAAAATTCCGCGCTCTTTCTAAAATATAGTACTTGGGTAAATGGGCAAATTTCTATGTATAGAAAGTACTTTTATGACCTAGGAATATACATATATCCAGAAGGCAAAAGTTGAGCAATGCAGCTTTAGATAAAAATTTTATTTGGCTTCGCATATTATAAAAAAAACGTCAATTATACAACAATAATGAAGAATTCAATTCTTAAATAAAATTATTTTATTTATGTATATAAATTTGTATACGAATTTGTAAAATTTGTAAGACAGCAAATGTAAATAAAGCACTTAAAAACAACAGCAGCCATAAAATCAAATAATGTTTCTTGCATCAACTTATTTGCTCTTGGCCCCTTCATTAAACTTTATTCAATTCAATCACTTCAGGGTAGCAAGTATTTTTCTTGTAAAACCACACAAATTAAATTCATTTTACACTTCATGAATTGAGCGCACAAGTTAATAGGGCGTGGAAGGAGGAGACGCCCAAATTCTGTGTCCTGAACTGGGTCACTTGTCGCTTGAGACACTTCAAGTGTAAATTTGATGTCTTGAAGGCGTCTTAATATGTTCAATCAGTGATAAAATCACACGCATACTTGAAAAAAGCCCGAAAAACACGTTTGTGTCAAGCAACTTGAACATGTATATATAGCATATATACATATATATAATATATATATACTAAGTATAACTTTTGACCCATACTACTTTTATTGCTTTTGATATTGTCAAAGCGATTGAATTGAATTGAAAAGCTTTGAAATAAAATTGTTTTTGCGCCAATCGCTGTGGATTTCGAAGGCCAGTTGAGTTCGTCAATGGCGTTCATTAGAACGCTTTAGGGCAGTGGGTTAACCCTGACAATGACTGGCACTCGCAGTGCTGACAAATTGCATGCCAGCACAGACTTCTTGGCCCAGTCAATTCCCTCGAGAATCCAAGGGATGTAGCCCAAAAAAAAAAAGAAGTAATAGCAAATGCGCGAATTGGCATAAAAAAATGTATTTCACTCTATTTTCTACTGCTGCTTCAGTTGCGAGATTTATGGACCTTGCGGTTAAACACGCTATCGAGCAATGCGGGCATATAAAAAGGGTTCGATTTAGGTAAATATATTTTTTGGGGCGCAACAGATGTGCGTTAAGTCCTTAACTACTTATGCACATATGATATGGGCAAATTTCAACATTGAAGTCCTTGCCACCCAAATCATTTAGCTTACATCGTAAACTAAATCTATTGTGCGTATACAATGGAAAATGTAACTATGTATTTCAACATAGCTTTAATTTTGATTTATCAAGCTAAGATCTCTAGCCCGGACCTCCCGACTAGGAGACACCCTAAACGCAGAATTTAACACATTCACACAAACTTTTAATTGGCAATCACCAACGAAAAATGAAATCTGCCACGCCGGGAATCGAACCTGGGACCCACAGCTTCATTTACGTAACTCTTATGGACGGCTCTACACGAACAATGAGGGCCATAGATCTTAACTTTCCCCAGCCGTAACTTTGCCAAAACTTAACCGATTTTGATAAGGATGGTCCTTTTTTTAATGGTTCGGTGTATAAATGAATTCTACATTCCAGTTTAAAAATAAAATTTTTGGTCCAAATCTCAACTTTCCTCAGTCGTAACTTTGCCAAAACTTAACCGATTTTGATAAGGATGGTCTCTTTGTTAATGGTTCGGTGTATAAATGAGTTCTACATTTCAGTTTAAAAATAAAATTTTTGGTCCAAATTCATGTAAAAAATTTTTGAATATATACCGTAGTGTTCCCATACAAGGATAGGTCTCAACTTTCCCCAGTCGTAATAAATTAACCGATTTTTATGAGGATGGTCTTTTTGTTCAAGCCGAGTCAAAAAAGCGATAAAAATCGATAGTATGCGTATGGTATATACGAACCGAGTGAGTCCAGGATCAGCTTTCTAGCTTATGTAGTAACTTAATTCGACGCGTTCAAACAGACAGACGAACAGACAGACGGACATGGATTAATCGACTCGGCTAGTCATCCTTCTGCCTGTTGCACACATTTGCACAAAACCATTATACCCTTTTTACACATTTTCAATGCGTTCAGGGTATAACTAAGCCATACGCAAACACAAAGTATGCATTACTATTATTTAAGATCCGGCAACTCTAAAGCCGTTGTACTTTATTTTATGAGGTAATGTTTAATTTTGATCTTTTTTGGAAATGTTTTAAATTTATCCTGCAGTCCGTACTTATGTATCTATTTAAGTAGGTAGTTACTCCATAAATATATGACCCTCATTTAAGTTCATAAAACAGCAAATGCGTGTCGCATACACTTGGATGCAAGTGCCCTCAACGTCAGAACCTTAAAACTGTCGTTTAACGAGCTGTTACCAAAACCCCCAACACCCCCGCCCCCCCTCGCCCACTGGCGCATTATGTCTCTTGCAAGTGACTCTAATGTGACGCTTATAAGCGCTCTGTGACGACATGTGCGACTATGACGAGAATTACAAAGTGCATTTTTCATCATTCTGCCAAGAAGTTGAAAACTTTCTCTTGCATTTGGAAGGCATTTCATTTTATTGCGTGTTTCACTACTTGGACAATACGAGTGATTAAGTAAAAACTTTCTGTTCGTAAGCGGATGAGAGATGGAATTTATATTCCACTATCAATTCTAAACAGCCTCACTTCTGGCACTCTCATAGCATTGCAAGGCCGCCAACTGATCGGGCATTATGTAAGCTGATGAATTTAGCTCATTTTTTTTCGAGATCATTACATTATTGATGGCACCAGCCACAAAATCCAGATTTTCTTGACTTAAGGCACCTAGATTGATGCGCCCGGAACTGGACACATAGACATGTTTGTCTCGCAGCTCTTTAAGTTGTTGGCCCCTGAGATTAGTATATATATGCGAACCATGTTGTTGTTTAAGGTGCTCCCAATTGCCCGGCGTCTTAAGCAGATCCAGTTTACTACTTAAGGCCAAACGCATTTTTCGCATCCGATGGTGTATCTCCTGAAGCGACACGGTCCTGTTCAAAATATAGATGCTTACTATAGCTTTGAGTGTAATTATCTATTGTCTTACCACTCGTGGCGCAGCGATGCGTTAGTTAGTATCTTGGCCACAATACGACTGGCAAACACGTGGGAGCTTTTCTCACTGCTTCTGAGCAACATGGCTTCAAACTGATCCCGCACCGCTTCCTGCTGAATGGAGTTGTTGGTGACGACCATTAAATGGCCGACAGTCTCATCTGCATGCAAATGATTTCAGTTAGTGGCTTACAGCTGAGCTGGCAACACATTTCACTTACTAAAGAGACTGAAATTCTTGGCAAATGACTGTGCACAGAACAAATCAAATCCACTGTCGACAAAGTAACGCACTGCCCAAGTATCCTGCACCAGATCGCCGCTGGCGAGTCCATGTGATTCCAAATGAAATATCGGCAACAATTTCTTGCACCTAATAATGTGTGCAATCAGCTTCCACTCATCGGTGCTGGGGTCCAAGCCAGTGGGATTGTGTGCACACGCATCCAAAACGACAGCAGCACCCTCTGGTGCGGTCAGCAAATCAGCCACCAGTCCATAGATATTCAGCTCACCCTTCTCCTGGTTGTAGTACTGATAGCACTTACAGGTGAGGCCAGCACACTTGAATACGCGCTCGCACATCTCACAGCTGGGCTGGGCCAACATGCAAACGTTGCACTTCATCTTTTTGTGCAGAAACTGTGCGGCCAGATACAATGCATCGACGCTGGAACGTGTCTGCACGCCTAATACCTAAGTTGAACAGTTAGATAATGAGAGGGATTAACAGCAGCTTTGGCATGCAGCTTTTCATCTGAGTGTGTATCTCATTAGGAATGAGGATTTATGTGTCGTGTACGTATCTTAAGCTATGTTCTATTTTTCAACTAGTGAAAATTCTTTAATCCTTAACATAGTGCCTGAGCTTGGCCTCCACTAAAAACTAAATTCCTGCGGTATCCAAAATTTTAGAGATATGCTTCATCTTCCCGCGAAGAAAACAAAATCTTAAAATCGTTCTTTTTCGATATTATAAACTTGTTCTGCACACTGATTTGGAGAATCTAGAGTCGTAAAATGTAGGGATCTAGATTTTGTAGTTTCCAAAATAGTTTAATTCCGACAGACACACACACGGACGGACGGACCAGGACAACGTCAAGAATTTATATAATTTATGGCATCGGAGATGCTTTCTTCGGCATGTTACACACATTTTCACATTTTCACCATTATGCCAATTTTACCCATTTCAAGGAGTTCAGAGTAGAGAAATGCATTTTTCATCATAACAGAACTTACGCGATTCTGCCTTAGGGCAGGTGCTGCTTTATTCAAAACTAGCTCACTGGCTGCTTGTATAAACTGAGGATTGCCCAGAACAGGCTTTGCTTCTTGCACGTATTTGTCGTCACAGGCAACGCTAATTTCGGCTTTGCGCACCGCCTGTATAACATGGGGCTTGCCCTGATTGTTGAAGAAGGCTTCTCCCGCCAAATTGACCTTTTGTGGATTGGAATCCAACTGAAAGTCCAGCTCTAGGTTTTTAACCTCTGATGGCTTAATGCGCTCGACCTGTGCGAAGGGCATAAACTTGACGGATGATGAGCTGCGGCGTTTGGGAAGCAACTTAATCCCGTGCTGCAGAACGTTGTATCCACAGATTGAGCACATTTTCAGTTAATTTAGAAAGGAAAACCAAAAGTTTCAAATTTAAAATTTAAATTCCCCAGCCGAAAGTCAACTTCTGTTGCTGTTACGCACAGTCTACTACAAAGCCAAATATGTAATTATTTTCAAAAAATAATTTGTTTATGAAATGTTGCCCTGCTGATCGACCCAGGACTATGCAATTACCGTTTCATTATAGCCAAGGCGACACGGCGCTATTGAGAAATTCAATGCTAGTAATTTAATCTGAATTGTTTGAGAAAAAGTTTTCGGTGCTAGTATGTGTATACAGAGGGCCTGGCACACGCACTTCACTTAATCAAATGGTAACAAGTGAAAATTTGTGCGCTCAAAAATTTGTTCATTACACACACGCGAGGGCGAAACGCAGGCAGACAGACGGGCAGACACGCAGATATAAAGGCACTGGCTCAAGTTGGGCCACTCCCCAGGCAGGCTCTTTACGGCAACAGAATGATGCCGAAAAAGTATTCGCAACACAAAACTAGCAGCAAAGCCACCGGCAGCTGGCAGCGAAGGCATTTTAGCCGCCCTCGCAATAGTTTCGAGTGCCCGCGTTTGGATCTTTGGCAAGCCCGGCGGCGGCACGGCGTGACGACGTCCTTGTTAGGGCGCGTCTGCTTGTCTGCTCGTCCCTGAGTTTCCTTTCCGTTGCCTGCCAGCTAGTATTGCCTGTGTCGTCGTTGTCGTCTTTCCACTTTCATCAACATCATCAGCATTTGTATGTAAATAATTTCGCTAAAAAGTGTGCTATACAAAAGTTGTTTCTTGCTTCTCGCTTGGCATTGTCATTGTGTGTGTGCGTGTTTGTGTGCGCGCGTGTGTGTGTGGGTACGTGTGTGAATAAAAGGCTTTCTTTTTCACTCATCATATTTTTCTGGCACACCAAATTTGCGCACGCCTTTGAGTTTGAATGCAAAACATATGCAAAACTCGTCTACAACTCATTTTGGCTTATGCACAAAACGAGCATCCTTCACAATCTGCTCATCACACGTATAGGCCATCTGAATTCAGTTTATTGCCGGCTTCTATCTGGCAACCTCGAACTTTGCCTATTTCTAGGCTTACGCATTAATTATGTACAAGGTTCGGTTAGTTTCACATGTGTCAAATGCGGCGATAACAATTTGCCAGCATTGACATAATTTATGACCCAACTACAGGCAATTCCGACCACTTTATAGGAGGACAAAACTTTTAGCTAAACATGTTACAGCATAAGTAATTCATATATATCGAAATAAGTTTTTAGCCTGTACATGAGTTTGATTGGGGTTAAAAGCTGCCCTACAGCTACTTCTTCTACTGGCTTCCTACTGAATACGGTTGATCAATTACTCAATATTACACAGTAATTGCAAACTATTAGTGGGATAGTCTGATATTACGATCTTCAGCCAACTATTGAAATTATCTTTTTAAATATACTCAAAATGAATAAATTGATTTTAAAGTTGCAGTTATAGTTGCAGTCTGATCAGCTAGAGAGGATATTTTGTAGTCTTACTAGAAGAAAATGTAATTTAACTTACATCTACATCACATTCAGGATAGTCTCGTTAATTTAAAACCTAAAATGATATACTCTGTAATCCAAACACATCGAAATATTTTGACCTTTAAATTCAGGACAAATCGAATGTAACATTAGAAAAAACAGAAAAATTTGCAAATCAATGCAAGGACAAGCATCCCAACCACAGTAAGCAGTATTTTTAATGTTTTGCAAAGCAATGGGCTAAATCCGTTAAGCTGTAGATGCTATTGTAGGGCCTCCATAATGTCAAATAATGTTAGACAACAGAAAATTATAAGTTGAATTGTTAAAATCGCTGGCGCCAACAAAGCATATTGTGAATAAATTTGAATGGAACCTGTTTGATTAAAGTATGTTGCACTTAAAAAAAACAAACAATCAAATCAAAAGAAAAATAAAAAATAAAGATCATATCATAAAATACTAAATATAAAATAATTTAACGTTTTAGTTTTTTGGTATATTTTTATTTTAATTTTTTTGCTTGATATTTCGCCAGTTTCGACAATATTTAATTTCGGATTATCGAGATAGTATTGTTTAATAATGTTTTCAATGAACTATTTATCAACTATTATAAGCTCATTTGAGATTTGTGCATCAAATAGAAACTTTCTGGAAGTATGGACCAAAAGTAAGAGATAAATTAAGCTTACAACAAAGTGAATGGCTAAATAAAGCAAACGTGCAAAGGCCGAAGCCAGCACAGAACGACCGCAAAAGCATTAACTGTGATGTACCCATTAAATGGAAATAAGTATGCAATTATGAATCAGACTGAAAGATGAGTGCCCATCAACCAGCTGTGTGTGCTTCTTATTGAAGGGCTAAGTTTCATGCGCAACACGGCGTATGAACAATATACGAGGCAAAAGTGTAAGAATTGCCCTAATAAGGCGGCAGCAAACGCTCGTTAAATATTTGTGCCACATTTACGACACTTATGATCCGCTTTAAGTTCAGTGTAGCCTGACCTTAAATATGAGCATAAATGTGTGTATACAGCGAACTAAATAACTAAACAAGCAAATTTACTTGGCGCAGTTTGCGCACTTTGCGCTCGCCAAATGTGAAAAGTTTTTTGGCAAGCAAAATTTAAATATCATTAAACTGGTAGTTGCTGTGGGTTGTTTTGTTTGTACAAACAACTTTATGAACTCATATGAACTATATAAAGTCAAATTATTTAACAAAATTATATAAGGATTGGCCAAGTGCGCACTTGGCAAAAAAAAAGTTGCTTATAGTTATACCGCATAATTCAACTTATTAATTAAGCTAATAAATGTTGAAGCTACACGTTCTAAATATTAAAGTTGTAGTTCTGCACAGTGCTCGAAAAGTTTTGCAAATTAAGTGAAGGTCGCCAGCATTTCAAATTAGAGCGCAAACATTTTCAGGGCTTTTTTCCTTTGGCTTTTGGTTTGGAATATATTAAATTTTCCTCGTGTTACACACCAAATTCTTGCCATGCAGAAACAAAAATGTAATCTATTCGAAACAGTGTCGAATAACAATATTAGCTGGGAAAAGTCAGCCAATTAGATACGGATACAAAGACTTTAAGACAGTTAAGCTGTTGGTTCTCATATAACAAAGACTGTTAAGTAACGGAGAGAGAGAAGCGAGGACATGAGAGGTGGCTCAATTACTCAGTTCGGAATTGCCGTTCTTCCCACACGAATAACCAAAGCAACTGATCAATTATTTAGAAAGTATTGAACTGGGTCATGTTCATTGACTTGAACTGCTTCCGAGAACCACACACTGATTGACTTAAGTTTGCCAAGGTCGCATTGATTTTCCCAGCGCCACGCCACGCTGCTAATTTTCGAAGTAATTTTTCTTTGAGCGTTGCCTTGGTGTAATTAAATTTGATCAAGCCTAAATATAAGCCACTGAATTGTTTGGCATGCAAAAAGTTTTCCTACTGACAATAGCCAAATATTGAACGGACCTTTTCATTGCTCTGGCCTCAACGTGAACGTGAACTGAATAAATGGAGCGTACAGCCTCAATGGCAAATTAAATAACGCGCCTAAAGTTTGTACAACTGATGCGATTTCACGCAACGCAGCCCACCGGTTAGACAACGTCCGTCCCAAAGATGAAAAAAAATTAAAAGTAAAAAAAAATGAATAAAGAGAAAAATGAAATAACTTGGCCAACGCATTCGGCGCTAGCCGGAAAAAAAAACATGGAATGAAAATTGAAAACGTAGCGCGCAATAAACGAAATATAAATAAAAGAAAATTTTATCAACGTGAAAACGAAACGATGGCAGTTCTAAATGATTTTGTGGATGATGAAAACAAATGAACTGCAAAAATAAAAGCAAACTCAAGGTAAAAGAAAAAAAAATAAATAACAAAAGACATTCAAGAATATCTATATTAAATTGCTTGTTGACCTATAATTGCAAATTTAGGACATAATGACACAAAATGGTAATCACAAAATCATTACTTGAATGATGCTGATTGCGCCCCTAAGTCCATTAAATAATAATAATAAATTATTCAAATAAAGATTGATTAATATTAAATTTGCCTTATGCATACTGAGATGTACCTTTTACCTATTTCTTTACCGAAAAGGTATATTCCAGAAACACTCATTAAATCTGTTAATAGCAAAGGGGAAAGAAAAAATCGAAGAAAATTGATACACAAACCGTAACCGACCAGATTTTGAAGCGCAAGCGAAATGATTGTAAAAATTTGTTAGCATAATTTGGAACGACGCCCACAAAATGAAGCTGACTTTGTGCTGAGCCAAAAAAAAAAAGAAATAGATGGAATTAGAAATAGAAATGGAAGCAAAGCAAAAAAAAAGAAAACAACAACTACAGAATAACAGACATGCGATGAGGGGCGGGGCAGGGATGCGTTAAATTTAAACAAATAAACAGCAGCAGGCACAAATAAAAAGCGTAGAATAGGTATGCGAGTGTATGTGTGTGTGTGTGTGTGTGTGTATGTGTATCCAAATTGCTGCAGGCTGAAAAACGTGTGCAAATACACAAGCCATGAGACCTGGCCCAAAAAGTTTACCATGCACTAAACACAGTTGTACACACCCATACATATGTATATGTATATGTAAAACAGAGGATAAAAGCGCCGAAATGTGTGCTTCTGGGTCAAAGACATGGGCGGCAGGGCATACAAACAGACAGACAAACAGACAGACAGATAGACAGACAAACAGACGGTCGACCAAACAGGCTAGAGAAATAGACGGCGGGGCCTAGACAACAACTTGCATAATTTAAATGTAGATATGCGGTTGGATGGCGCCTAAAGATATGCTACATTCCCATACACTCACAAACAGAAGCACACACACACACTTGGAAAAGTCTCTTAGCGAGCCGAAAGGAAAAACCACTTGAACTGGCGGCTGCGAACGCCCATGTGGCCACATCCTCAGCCGATGTTGTTGCTGTCGCTGCCGACCAGGTTCGCTGCCAGCTGCGTGGGTGTTGATAATGAGCCATTCAGTGTGCGTGTGTGTGTGTGTGTGTGTGTGGTGCACATATGCTCCATATGCATGAATTTATAGTCTACTTTATGGCTTACTAATGAACTTTCAACTTTGCCTGAGCACTAAAACGCCTTGATCCAACCATTTGTATGGCTGTATCTGCGGTAAGTCGTTAAAACTTGGGCTCTGATCGATTGCCGGACAAACGCAGCTATGTTCATTTGAATGCCTGATATATTCAATATAATTTAAAAATCATATTCAACTGAATTGTAAGCAACAGCTTAGATAGTCCCCAAATTGGTAGCCAATCGAAAACCTAAATAAAACAAATATTGACCTTGGAAATTCTCCAAAAAAGGAACTCAATAAAACAACTGCAGCTTATAAAAAAAAAATGAAAAACAAAATCAATTTGTAGGGACAGGCGCAGGACACTGTTTTATCAATTGATAGACATTTTTTTGCGCCAACTGCCTCCATAAATCGCTCAAAAGTGGCAAGGAAAGTAAAACAAATTGAAGTGCGGCACAACAGGGGGCAAAAATGCTGCAGTTGTCGGGAGAGGCTAGCAGTAAAAAAAAGGCGAAATGGAAATGCTAGGCGCACAAATGGAGTCGTAAAGCAAACGGACTGTAGGCCATATTCGTTCGTATCCAGGAACTCTGCCTGCCCCTTTGTCTCGTTGCAGCATGCTAGACGTTGTTGTTGTTGCCTTTGTTGTTCCGGGTTTTTTTTCCACTTTGGTATTCTGCATGCATATGCACGCATATTTACGAGTATGATGCGAAACACGCGCCCAGCAGGCAAGACTAGCCAAGAATTTGCCGAGCGAACCGAGCTGACAAATATGGCTTTTCCAGTTACGAAGCGCACCAAAGAATGCAGTAGATATGGAGGCGATGGCTGAGGCATATGGAAATTCCATAGGGTCCATACCTTCCCATTCTGTTCACGTTCAAAACATTGAGATAATTGAAGAGAATTCTCTTGCCTCTGGATTCATTCAACAAAGCTTCATAAGGATTTGTGTTTCAACATACAATTACGTACATTTATTTTGTTATTTTTGAATAAATTTTAAAATTCGATTCAAAATTACAGGTCTATGAATTGAATACTCGTAAATAGATCATAATTTAGGTTCGCTTATGAGGGTCTTGTCATTTGTGCGTGCAATTTTCTATCGTATTTTTTTCTGCCTGTCAATCAGTCAGTTTGTCAATTTGATTGCCGTATATTATGCGCAATTATTTTCAAATAAATCAAGTTAAAGTAGCTTTTACGGCGAAATTTGCCAACTCGTGCATTCAAAATAATTATGCGTAATTGAGAATAATCTATAAAATCATGGCAAATAAATGCCTATATACTTAAAGATGGCAAGACATTAAAAACAAAATAAATGAAAATAAAAAATCTAAAATACGCCATTATGATAAAGCTGTCGACTCATTAAAACGCAATTTCTCTCCATTAGCCGGAGGTCAAAGGCAGCGCTGAAGAGATTTGTAAAAGCCACGACAGCGAGACAAGGACAAGGCACAAAGGCAACAAAGGCAATGGAAAATAGTGAGAAATGAGGGTAAAAGGCAAACAAACTGATGATAAACACTCATGAGTTTCCCTTTTCCTGCTGTTGCATGCCATAAAATCAATAGAGGGCAACCTTTTATTTATAGTCTGTTCACGCCCCAAAAGCGACAACCGGCCATATTCTGGCCCAAAAAACCAAAACCATTCGCCATTTTTGTTTGAGTTTCGATTGGTGCGCTTTTCATTTGACTTGACTTGCAGTTCAAAGGCACAATGTTTCAGTTTCACTGAGACTTAGACGAAGACACAACTCAACTGGACTGGGCCCGATCCTGGCCCATTGGAGGTCAGCAACAGCGGCAAAGTGTTTGTCTTGGCCTGTCAAGTACCGTGTGTGAGTGTGTGTGTGTGTGTGTGTGTGTGTGTGTGTGTAGCAGTATATTTGATTGCGTATATCGTGCATGTCAAAGTGCCTTTCAATATAAAAGTTCTTGCTGTTTTTTTTTTCTTTCTGTTTTTGAAAAGAAAAACCATTAAGTCGATAACTGTGCGATTAGCCAAGCTATGATGTTGATAGGCTGTCTCCCTGGCTGCCTCGCTGGCCAGCTGGCTGGCAACCTGACCCCCCGAGCTGGCCCTGCCCGCCTGTCAATATTCATTTATTAGTTGTCATTGTTGGCCTAAAAGTTTGCTAACTTTGTTGCCCTCGATAGCGCACACAGATCCCTGAGTTCATCGATATCTTGTTAGCCGATACGCAAGAACAATATGCGAACAAATGGTCTGCGAAATAGGTGTAATAGTTAACAAGAATAAGAAAATTATAATTACATAACATTTTTAATATTTTCAATTATCACATTAATAAGGCTCTCTATGAATTCTCATAGTTTACTATATAATTTCCGTTCACAGATCAGAATTGTTTTAATTAAATATGATCGCTTTTTGAGATGAGTCTGTAATATAAATGCTCAGCTGTGAAAATATACAAATATCTATACAAATTGCAGCAAAAGATATTTTATGGGTTTTACAAATCGCTCAGCATTGCTCAGGAACACGATATAAAAATCACAAGACGGTCGCTGCCTGACAAGCATATCTCAATCGGTATTTTTTCTGGCAGAACATGTATTGCACCCAATTAGACCACTATCGTGGCCATATTTATAGCACCAATAAGTTTATAACTTTTACTGGTAGCATAAAACTATGTTGCCAAAAAATGACCGCAATAAACTATGTGAACTTAAGCAACGGACACGCCATAAAAATCGAAGCTTTATAAATGGGCCCGCATTGCAAAAAATGAGAAAAAAAAATAAAATAAAAAATAAGCTAACAAGGAAAAACAAATTTCAAGCAATATAAGTTAGATTTTTTTTTTTTTTGTGCTGGTTACGCTTTGTAGTGCCAACCACTTGCACAAACTGATTAATTGGCCCTTGAAGAGCGGCTTCCATTCCCAGTTCTCTTGGCAAGCCTTTTGTGGCCCAACGCATTGTGTGCGATTTGCGGCAGAGGACTAAAGACCAAAGAGCTGCCACTCAGCCCTGAGTTGACTGTGCTCTGCTGCTGCTGGTGGTGCTCGTGTTCCCGGTCCTGGTGCGGGCGCTGTCATTGATTGTTGCTTTTGCCCTCAAACCAGCCCGAACAAGGCAGGCCAACAATGTCCTTGCAATGCCGCTTAGCATAGCAAATTAAAATGTTGTCCTGCAACTGTCGTCGCGACCTTAGCGCCTGATGAATGGCTAAAAGTAAAATTGAACTTTAAGGCGCTCACAATGTGATTACTTTAAGACTCTCCTGTGTCTCCAACGAGCAGCAACAATGCCTGCGTTCTACAAACAAATAAAAAAATGTATGAAATTATAACACAGCTTCATTAACAAAGCTAGCCTATTTAGTCGAAATACTAATTTGACCTCGAAATTGTCCATATTTTTATATAAAATCTTCTTCTTTACATAAACTTACAAACTTTTTCTTTATCGTTTGCCGGATATTTCACTTACTCATTTGCTTTTAATAGTAATAATTTTTTCGACAGCCAATCACTATTTTTACTCAAACACAGAAAAACGTATTTTACGAACTAATTGTCCTAAAAATAAATAATTGACTTTCTGAATGAAAAGTTAATGTATTGGCACACGACAAACGCAGGCCGTATAATAAAAGTTTGAAATAATATTAATTATTTTATTGGTATTTTGGCGCTAAAGTGGGCGTACAAAAACCTTCATACATTGTTTTATTAATTTTCAATGGGTTCAGACTATAAAAAGATAAATACAGATAAAAAAAAAGATAGAAGTAATATCTTAAACATAATAATTTTATTTTAAATTTAAGCGAATGTGCCGAACTAACGCAATATTCGTTTTTTTTTAGAAAACCAGGTTAACAAACTGGAGCAGGTTAAAAACTGTTGCGGCTGATTTCATTGTTAGAAGGGCGTATTAATAATTTTTAACTGGTATAAAGGAACACTAATCACTTCTGATTCAGCCGCATGCTACTCGGTTGGCGCCGAAACTGATCCGCACGTTGGCCGAGAGAAACGGCATTTGGGACACCACCCAGCTGGGTGGGAACGCCCACCACTCAGCAGTGGGCACCCACTCATTAATATGGCTTAGGCAAATGCAAATGGGCGTTGCGACGCCTCGTGACAAATGACATGCAATTTTCCGACACAACAAAAATGCAATTAAAACGAACACCTCCGGCTCCGGAGTCGGAGTACCGCAATCTACGCTCGAAGGGTTTTACAAAAGGGACACAGACCCATGGCCAAAAAGAATGGCGCATTTAAAGGGACTTACAAGCTGGCGCCAAACATTTGCAGACGGTCACAAAGCTGTGTTCGCCAGCATTAGGAACCACAATACCAGAGTTTTCAGCTATCAGCAGTAAGCCCCTACCCATGGCTCACCCTCGAGCCCCCTCCCCACCAGCTGCGGCCGACGGATGTGACTGCAATTTTTAGACGTTGGCGTCGCTTGGATTTTCATGTCAGTCCGAGGCAATGCCGCAAACAAAGCGCCCGCAGTCCAAGTGCGATAAATCCTGCTGAAACACAACACAAATACGAATGGAATAAAAACAATAAAAACAAAAGCCAAGGCAATAAGTGTGTGTAAGCCACACACACACACACACACACACGCTCACAAAAAGGGGCAAGCGTTTACATACATAAACATATATTGTCTCCCAATGTATTTTATTATTATTATTATTATTATTATTATATGTTAAATTAGACATTTATTTTCCACTGAACAAGAAACACGATTGCCCAAAAAATCGCAAAATTCTTTGCCCGATTGGACATCAGAAGCCTTTGCCAAATCGAGTAAAAAGCCGCAATCAGCCCTAAATAATGCAATCATTTGGCATGAGAAAAGAAAATAACATCGTTTTAAGCTAAGTGCAAAAATCGAAGAGCAAACCAAATTTCATAAGGTAAGTGAAGTTGATTGATTATACGACTCAGACATTTAGAATAGATACACTTGATGTATGTATATTATGTTGTATTTTAAACATCTTCTCTTCTTAAATTCATATCGTAAAATCTAAAAATCAAATAAAACCTGATTGTTGGCATAACATGGAGAGGTGTCCGTTTAACAGCGAAAGCATCGCTTACCCCAGCATTAAACTGTGCTGATGATGGTTATTTTATTGCAACTGTGTTCAGAATCATCGCGGCAGCTCGAGCCGAGCGAGGGTCAGGCTGGGGGACAAGTGCGTCGCTTTGGGGTACAAACATGCTCTCAAATTGCCATTGTAATTGTTGCTGTCCGTTCGTCCGTCCGTCTGGGTGTCTGACTGCCTGCCAACGCAATTTCTCTTCTTCTTTTTGTTTTTTTTTTGTGTTTTGTGATTGTTTCCGCTTGAGCGACAAAACACGAATTGCAAATTTCAGCCACGCATCAATGATATCTCGTCATTGGAATTCAATTTGCATTGTCCATACGCCACGAAGTCCACCACGTTGCCACAAGCTCACATTTTTGGTCGCTCGTTGGAGGCGGATGGCGAGGCGAGGTGGCGAGGGGGCACGGGGACGTTGAGTGGGCAACCATTTGGCTTTCGTCTTCTGGTCTGTTTGTGGTTCTGCTAGTGGCTTGACCCGCGGCTTGTGGCTATTAATACCCATCAACGGTAAACAGAAATTATATATACATGCATTTTATTCGCACATATACATAATATATATATATATTTGACCAGCACAGATTTCATTTATACACATTTAATAGTATGTATCGCATAATTAATTTAAATCACTTTGAGTTTTACTGTTGCCAGCCTGATTATCATTATATAATTATTTCAATTTCATTTTTTATTATTACTACTCGTTTGGTCATTTTTTTATGGCTTGTACGAAGGCTAATTAGATTTTCTTGTTGTGACGGCTCATGTAACAAATTTGCATATTTTTAATAAAAATAAAATACAAAATAATTGGCAACAAGCATTTGATTTTTGAACATAAATGTGGTTTTATTAAATTATAAATGCAGTGGATATTGTAATTATATAATTTAACAGCTATAAAAATAAACGATAAAATTCTGAATTTAAACAAAGCTTTAATCTAGCTTAAGTGCTCCTCTGAAACTATACTTAAAAACAGCTAATCTAGTTTTAAAGTCGTTTTTCGCTTTATTTTATGTAATATTTTTTAATATACGGAGCATATCTTATGTGTAGAAAATTCCCAGATGGTCAGCAACTTTTAAGCTAAACAAACTATATATTTTCATTAAAAACTATAAAACAGTTTTTTGTGCACATATTTGATTCTAACTTTTAATTGCTAAGTGGTATTTGTAATCCTCTATAAATACACATCTACCCTTTTTTTTTTTGTTGTGTGTCATTTTAATGTGGTTCCTATCTTATCATGTTTCTAATGTGTTCTCAGGCAAACAATGCTCCAAAGTTGATGTAAAAAAGACATCAAACTTACAATATATCACTAATATGGAATATAAATGTATAAATATTTGCATATATATATATATATATAAATATATATATATATATATATATATATATTATTCACTTTCAAAAAGGGCTACAAAATTTGACGCTGTCGAATGGAAATAGCGAACAAAACTCATTAGCAAATATTTGACCTTAAAAAGCTGACAGCAACAACAACAACAACAACAACAACAGAAAAATTCACTTAACACTCGGCCACAAAAGTTTTTCCGACTGGTGATGGGAACTGAGAACTGGGATAGCCGCAAAGCCCAAAGGTCGTTCTACAGTGAAGTTTGGCGAATCGTTTATAAATCGTTTTACTGCGCGCAACACATTCACATTCACATTCAGAATGGAATGGCCAGGTGGCGAGGAGCTGGCAACCACAAAGGACACTCGCTGTGCAGCTGCTGGGGTGGGGAAGGGGGGCAGAAAGATTTGCGAGGGCTGCGCCATAGACATCAGGTATAGCTAGGGCTGCAGCAAATTTGCAGATACCATTGCAAACGAAATTGTGGCAAAGGGTTAATAATTTGCAATATCCGCTGCATGCAGCGCCTCTTCCGTTTTCCGTTGTCCAGGCTAATGCCAACCACACAACAATAATCCCAAAGTCACACACACACTACTCCCCACGTCACCCCGCCCGCAAATAAAATCAGACAATTTTAATCTGGCTCTGATTGCAGAGCACAACACACAAACACTTCACACACACACACACACACACACACACACACACACACACACACACACACACACACACACACACACACACACACACACACACACACGCACAGCCACGTGGCTCTACTCCAAATGAATGAATTTGCGGTAGGTCTGCCAACTGAACTTATGGGGCGTCTCCAAGCACCTTGCTGTTAGTTATTTTCCAAATTTTCACGTTCTACCGTCGGTAAATTTTTGGTGACGCGTGGAATGCCGACAAATTCAAGGATTTCTGTGTTTGAGAGCGTGCGGATAGCACATGTTTGAGAGCGAGCGGATAACATGTGTTCGAGAGAGTGCAGCACAACAGGCTCGAGAGAGCGTGGATAACATGTTTGAGAGAACAGTGTGCTGTTAGCACATGTTGCAGGGGCATGAACAAACATGAACATCTGCTCGAACATGACCTTAACAGCCGTTGCAAGGAGTAGCACAAGCTTAAACTGGTTCGATGTATAAAATAAGGGTGCCCAGTACTCGCATATGGGGAAAAATTCACATTGCTGTGTTTTATTCCGTGCCATGGTAATATTGTTTATACTCTATTCATAATGTTCTGCGATTAATAAGTGTGGTTGATTAATGTAATTATATAGCCGTGTAAACCTGTGCAAGCATATTTGACCTGATTTCCGCTTTCACTAACCTTTTAACAGAGTATTGCGCAATCGGTTCGACCTCAGTTAGCTTTATTTTTTATACCCCAAAATAAGCGATAATCTTTTTTACAATATTTTCGATGTATATCGATCGATTTTTATAAACTAGTCTAGCCCGATCTAGCCCGTCCGTGCGTTTGTCTGTCAGTCTCTATGTCTATAGAAGATACACACTTCAAATATTAAGGCGCAGATCAACGTTATTTCAAATTATCGATAACCAACTCCGCTTTCCTAAAATCGATAAATCGATAAATCTTAAAATTCGTTTTTTTTCGTTCAAAGTGAACGCTATTTGATTGACATGAATATTTAAATTTATTGACAAATTAGACAAGATAGTTGGCAGCAAGTAATTTTTGTATACATATGCACACACACACACATACATGCACACAACACCTGCGCTTTGAAATGAAGGATTCAGGATATCGGCTAGAGCTTTTTACTTATTTTGTTTTTTTCTGTGCTGCAGCTATAAAACGCGCACGTGCTTCAGCTGTGATGCAACAAGTTCGAAGGCCATGTAACGGAATTATTAGAATCAAGCTAGAATAGTTTTAGGGATTTCCAAAAAAAAAAAAACCGAAAAGCGTAACAGGTCTATTATTACTATTACTATTACTATTAAGAAAGAAAAAAATTCTTTTTATTGGGCGTGTAACTGAGTTTAAGAGCATACAAATTGCTTCATCGCCAGCCAATTTCACACTTGATTTTTAGCTATACAAGCAGATGGCAGCGAATTATTTGCAGACGATGCTGGCTATTGATTGAATTGGCTACCTTAGCACAACAGTTGCTTTAACAGATTGCTGTTGAAATGCGAAAGTGCCTTGATGCTCAAAGCGCTGCAACCACAAGGGGTGCGGGGTTGGTGTATTATGTTGTGGGCTCTGGGTCTGGGTCTTGGCAAGCACAACATCAACACGGCTTTTGTTGTCCGGGGACAATGTCTGAGGCTGGCACAACAGCAACGCCAACGCAACAAAAACAATGCAAGCCCTCAGAACACTAGCAGCAACAACAATAACGAACACAACTACAACTACAACCACAGAAATAGCAGCATGAGCCAGCGGCGGCAGAGGCTGAGCTGAGGCAGAGCTTGTATGAGCTGCGCGTCGGTTCTAAGCTCAAAGTAGGCTTCATTCTAACACTTAACATGTTAAAATTACATTCGCCGCTGTTATTACAGTTTTCATTTTTTGCTTTTGCTTTGTTTTCCTCGCTTTTTCTTTTTCGTTTTTTATTTGATGTTGCTTGTTTTGCTCGTTAGATGTCAAGCAGAAAGTGGAGAGAAAGTCAATGACCGACAACCCTTCAAAAAAATGTAATAACAATGGCAAAAGTTTGTTTTGGAGTTGAATGAGGAGCGCACTTAGTTAGTGCACGAAGGGTTCGGGCTTAACGGTTGTTGTTGGTGTTGAAAATAAACTCCGTTATTCCGTAGGCGCGTTGACAAGTCGACAAACAATTGGAAATGAGATGAGGGCAAAATAAGCCATGTTTAAATTAAGGATGCAAATTAAATGTGTTAATGCGGTTTAAGTTAATCTTGTAAGTAGCCATATATGATAGAAAAATGTATTTTTATATTTTGATAAGGTAAATTTTTGCTCGGCTTCCAAGGTTAAATGGAATTTTAAAGCTCACCTCAGCCGTGAGAAAAATGAAATTATTTATTTACTTATTGCAAATGCAAATTTTATCAGAAGAAAATAAACAAAAACCCACTGCGCTTGTGAAAACAACAGTTGTTTGCAAGGACTAGGAGCGTGTAGTAAAAACAAAAAAAAGAAGAAGAAGAACACAATAGTAAAACGGGGCAAAATCAAGTAACGGTTACGTACACACACAATATCAGGCTGCTCTAACAGTTTGTCCGCTAACCAAAACCCATATCCAGGGAATTCAGGTTTACCCAGCTTTTGTAGGTCGGAGAGGGGGTTCGGCAGGTGGGGAGGGTAGGGGGGGGTGGCGGTCGCATCGTAAAATCGCAGAGATCCAACCGCACTCAAAGAAATTATGCGAAAACAAAAATGCAGAGCTTGAGGGGAGGAAGCTGCGAGAGAAAAGTGTGGAATATGGCAAACAAAACGGAACAGGCAACAAAATGGCAATACACACACCGACACACACCGACACACACACACACGCACACACACACGATACGAGCTCATACCCGTGCAAGGTAAACATAAAAGCGACGCGGGTTGCCAGCGAGCGAATAAGCAAACAGCCTTAATAAAAATTTCATTTCCTTAATCAAATGCATTATCAAATTACAAAAATAACAACAACAGCAGCAGCAATGTGGGCGTATGGGCGTGCCGAAATGATGTGCAGCCACAAGAGGCAGCATAAAAAGAATTTTTGTTACCCTTCGGCAAAAACACAGCCCCACAGTTAACTTCCATCGCAAAGCCAACTTGAATTGAAACCGAGCTACGAGAAATCCAAGGCACACCTCATTTGGAGTGCTCCCAAAACACATAAATCCAACTTGAAATTGTCAAGCGAAAGTGGAGATCAAGCAAAACTAACAAGCAAACAAGCTGAATGCAAACTATCAGATACCCTGTGTTCAACTTGAAATAAAATTGATTCAAATGTGAGTTTAAGCAATAAAAGATTATCAATTTTATGTTTCACAAGTAAGCAATTATTTTATTTTTTTATTTTAATATTTAACACTTGCCAGCTTTTTAATAAAATTGATTTTTATTATAAAATTGTTAGCTAAATTTTGTGAAAACTATCAATAATTAAAAATAATTTAATATTTTATTTTTTTATTTTAATATCTAACACTTGCCAGCTTTTTAATAAAGTTGATTTATATTTGATAAAATTGTTAGCTAAACTCTGTGAAAACTATTAATAATTAAAAATAATTTCATAATTTCAAGAATGTTATCGCATTTGAAGTTGGTGACATAAATAACTTCACAGAGCTCGCAATGCCTAAGCAAAAGTCCTTGAATAGTTGTGCTGGCATGCTTAAAGGTCCTTTTGCCGTTCGTATGAAAGGGACAAATGGGGCAATGTCCTGCAGCAACAAACATGCACGATTCATATTTCGTTTAAATGCTGCAAAAATCAATGATTGCATTTGCATTTTGTTAGATTTGTGCAATTCTGGAATTATGCCAACGTCTTATTGTCGTTGTTGTTGTTGATGTTGTTGTTGTTGTTTTTTTTTTGCTTATTGCTTGTTGCTGTTGTTACCGGAAGCATAGAAAAGTAGGCGGTGCAGGCGGCAGCAGTTCCCAATAGCTGGCAACAGCAGCGAGCGTCCTTTGGCATGGCGAGGAAATTAGAAATGGAAATTATTATCGTAATTCGTAATGTTGTTGCTCCTGCTGTGGATGTTGCTGTTGCTGTTGCTGTTGTTGTTTCTGCTATCGCTGCTGTCATGTAATTACACAGCAACAGAACAACCCGAACTCGAGAGTCAAGCACTTTAATTGTTGTAAATGTTCTTGCCAATGCTCAGCGGAGCTCCAAAGTATGTTATTAGGCAATGTTTGGCCGATTTAAATGCTCTGATTTATTTAACTAATTGCGCTCTAATTAAACCTTTAACCCATTAGGTCAAAGGAGCTTCACTTCTTAAGATACTATTGCTTAAGATACTAATGAAAATTTACTCTATTTTAAACTAATAGTTGTGTCCCGATTCTTGTACTTCCTGCCACATAAATACGAGTCTACACATATTTTTATGACAATTGCCTGGAAATGAGAGGATCAATTTAAAAAAAACGGATATGGCCATATTAACTATTTTCAATATATCTCTTACTGCGCCAAACCATTTCGTAACAAATTTAATAAAATGTATAACAATATATTAAATAAAATTACACATAATTTATGTCATTCTAAACCAAATTCGATATTTCTTTGTTTTAATTAACACAACAAATTTCAGACATTTAAGAAATGCCAAACATAATTATATGATTTTATAGCACAAATTTCTGTGGGCTTATAAATATGTTCTATTAGTGTAGCAAATTTCAAAAGGGAGAAATTAACCTCATCGGACAATTTCTTTGCCCTTGGCTTTCCACGGTTTCAAAATTCGTGTAAAACACAATCGACAAAAATTTAATTTTTAACCCTCCAAGTTTTTAGTAAACACCTCTAAAAAAAAAAAATAATAAAAAACTTTCAATTTGTTAAACTTTATCGCGGCTCTATTCCGTATTTAAAAAACATTTCTCTTCAAGCGTTTCTCTGTGTTTCTACAGATTCAGCACCTTAGATTTTTAAGTGTTATAAAACGAAAAATTTCATAGAAGCGATAGACGATATCGATACACATATTCAATTCGTACTCTCTCTACTAAATATTTGTATGCTATATTTACTTGGAAAAAACAATACTAAGAAAAATTTGTCAATTTTTCCGACAAATAGATTTCTTGGTAAGCCCTAGAAATCAATCTTATCAATTAAAATCTGTACGCAGTCGGTTTCAGAACCAAAAGCCTTAAATTCGGATTCAATCAATAAGTTATGGTAAGTTCGCTTATATGGATTTTTCAGTCAGGACTTTTATATTCTGTCTGTATTACAGGAGGCCCATAAGCCGCTGAAGCTTAAAATAAAGCTGCCCACTCGAGTGCAGCCCGAGGTGATGCCAGAGCCGGGCGAAGCTGGGGTCTATACGAATAGGATTCATTATTTCAGGAAGTATCTGCTGGACGAGCTGGTCACAAAGAAGTTCGCCATGGACTTCATGGAGCCCGTGGATGCGGCGGCGCTTCAGGTGCCCAATTACTACAGCATCATAAAGCGGCCAATGGACGTGGGCACCATCATCAAGCGGGTGCAGAACCGTTACTATCATCGCGTGGACGATCTGATCTGTGACTTCCGGCTGGTCATCAGCAACTGCTACATGTTCAATCGGCCGGGGGACGTGGTGTACCGTAACTGCCAAAAGCTGGAGAAGTTCTTTGATCGGGTGCTCAGTAAAATGCCCAAGGGCGAGGAGAAGCCCAGCACCAAAGATCCCAGATCGTCGGGCAAACATGGCCATGAGAAGGCCTCGAAGATCGTGCAGCGCCACTGCCAGGAGCACCTGAAGAAGCTGCAGGCGTCCATTGCCAGGGAGGATGACAAAAGCATTTACAAATATTTCAACACCAAACTGGACTACTTGTCGCATAAGGTGGACAGATATTATTTCAAGACCGTCGAGGAGTTTCGCTTCGAAGTGAACGGCATCTTCAAGAGCTTTGACAATCACATTAAGACGTTCCACGAACTGTTCCACAATACCTGCGACCAGGACTCGCAGCAACGCTACTCAAACTGCCATTGGTCCAACGAACTGGACGGGAACAAACCCGCCGACGAGGCGGATTTGAGTGTCAAGCTCGATAGGCGGGACATAAACGAGGTGCTCTTTGCACTCAAGAGGGCCGAGAGCAGTGTGGAGCACTGTGTGAAGTCGTACTCCAGGGAGAAGGAGAACCGCGCCAGGAGCCTGATCGATGCCTTCGATGCCACAGCCAGCCGACTGAAGCAGAAGCTAATGCGGGGACGCAACGTGGACACCACCAGAGAGGAAAGGAGACTGAAACAGCTGAAATGTTACAATCAGTTTCAGGAGCGCCTGCTCAACCAGGAGATGATGAACGCACAGGAAGCAATTGGGCCAGATCAAATAGCAGACACAAACGGTGACCACAACGAGGGATTCCAGGCCCCGCAATTCTGGCCGCCAGAGACCGCAAGTGATCACAGCGAGGATGCCATCATGGAGAAGCAATTGGAGCCACCAGGCGAAGCAACAACAGCTGCAGCTGCTGACCCGACCAATTCAATACTCTGGTCCGACCTGCAGTTGAGCAGCAGCAGCAGCGACGAGAGCGATGAACAAACTGAACCAAAAAATGAACTGAAATAAAGAAGGAAATATTTAATTACCTAAAAGTATGTCATGCATTTAAAATAAAAAATAATTGAAAATGTGGCAAAATTGTTTGGTTTACAAAGATTGACTAAATTAACCAGATTATAGAAACAACAAAAATCGTAGACAAAAACTTAGGAACAGCAAACAATTTAACAAAATACTTAGGCAACAAACATGTTAAAAATAAATAAAAATTCATATTGATATTTAATGTCTTATTAGTATTATGACTTAATTTAAAATGAGGCAAAAATACAATACACATTTTTCTAAATCGAGGCAAGAAATTGATTTAAGCCCTGAACTGAACCAACAACCATTCCGTCCTAAGTTGCTCCAAAAATGCTTACCACAATCCGCATCTTTATTAAAAATTACATCAACTTTGCTTGTTCATTAAATACATATTTTGCTGCTCCACATTGATAATATTGATGCATATTCAGTTT
This sequence comes from Drosophila micromelanica, assembly GCA_004143825.1. Lineage (NCBI taxonomy): Eukaryota > Metazoa > Arthropoda > Insecta > Diptera > Drosophilidae > Drosophila > Drosophila micromelanica. The sequence continues at coordinate 64,731 of SCDY01000505.1, forward strand.
GTGCAACGTGCATTGTTGCACCGATAAAAAGCATGACACGCCGTTAGATAGGCAGGCGAAATTCGTTCAGCCGTGTCCGGGGGCAACGACACCGACAGCCCATAAATGGAACACCTTTGAAGGGTTGTCCATATCCGTTAAAGGCGCCTAAATGTAGGCAATGTGCGAACTTTTGCCAATCGATAAAAGTTACTCCATATGCACTCCCCACCCACCCCCCGCCCCCACCTGACCGAGAGGTCGAAGTTGCCGCCTAGTTAGCTAGTTGGTGTGCAACGCTCTGTAGATAAAGTTGCGCGATTGTGACTAGTATCTAAGGCACCCTTGGGCACTCCTTCGGTTCCGGTCCGTTAATGCAAATGGCCAATTCGGGTTTTCTGCCTGTTTTCCTTCTGAAATGCCATGCAAAATACATTTAATTATGCGTATTTTTTCTGTGGAATATCTGCCGACTTAACCAGATTTCGGCACATTTATATGCAACTTTTGCCCATGATAAGGGATGCAAAACAAAAATACAACTATCAAACGAAAACGAAATTTAAGGGGAAATGCAACGATTTTATTTTTAGGCTTAACAAAAGTACAAAACGAAACCCTTTCAGAAATATAACCTATATTAAAATAATGTTAGGATAGATATATTTATATCTATTAAATTTTTCAGACTTGTACTGTAAGTCAACATTATCGACATAGTACTAAATCAAATTAGGCAAATGTTGTCAGCTGTAAAAACTAAAATTAATTAAACAGCGCCATCTTGTGTCAAACTAAATAAACCCTTGAAAAGCGTTTGAGCTGGAAGCGCTATAAAACTATAAAATAAAGAGAAATTTAGAAGGAGCATTAAATTCCCATTTTATAGGAAACACATTTCGCAATTAAGATAATATTTACTAAAGCAACAACAAAAATATTACATTTATTACAATGTTTAACAAATATACTATGAAGTGTTGAGAGTAATATTGAGAGGAGTATACGCTTACTCTTATATTTAAAGAACCAAGTTAACATTTGCCGTATACAGCATTTAGAAATGTACCACTTATTTTGGCTGGGATTTTTTCCTGTTGAAAATGAACTACTTTTCAAAAATGAACAAAACTTCCTTTGTAAGGGAGTTTTGTATTATATTTATAAGAGGATATTTCTCCATGTTTGAGTTTTATAAGATTAATTATCCTCGTATTTTTAGGCCCCCTAACTATGTTAAGCTGACATAGATTTTAAAATATTCCGGAGTTGTCGAGGAAATTCAAAATAATATTCAAGTTCAATATTCAGAAGAACATGGTATCTAAATCGCCTGCATAGTACTTCCTGCCGCTTCCGCTTTGACTTCAAGGTGGATGCTGCCTAATTTATCTAATTTTCATTCGTTTTGACACTCGGCAAACGTAAAATTTATTCAGAAATTTGGCGTCCTTGAAGCTGCAACATAATTATAATTAAATCACAATTCCAATTATAAGCAAACATTGTGCATTTAACTGAAAGCAGATAAAATACATATCATTAAAATACAAATCAAAAATTTGCATTGAAATCTGAGAATATAATTCATTAATAAATTATTTATGTTTTTCGGGGACATCAGGATAAATGAAAATCTATGACACCAAAAAAAAAAACAAAACAAGTAAAAACTCTGCAGTTGGGCGTTACCGACTGCGTTATACTCGTACACGCTCTTAATTAATTTTATTGTTTTTAAATTTTTCGGCATTTGTAATTTGTGCGATGACTAGATTTATATTTTTGCGATTTGAGGAAAACGATTTTTTTGATTATAGGTGAGAGAGGGAAGCTTTTTCCCAAAATTATCTTTTTTTTAAATGCATACATTTTAAATGTAAAATCGATCGAAATAAAAAATCATGACCCGCATGTCATCAAACAAGAAAACCGGTTAAGATTTGACAAATTTATGGATGTTTCACGTATGAGACCTGTGGGTCCGAGAGCTTTACATGTCCAAATTTTTCTCAATTTTGGCATGATTTTAGACAAAAAATTTGACCCCCTCAGAATCAGGTAAAATGTTGTTTTTTATACATTTTATGGTCACCAAAACCGATTAAAAATGCAAACTCGCAATTTTAAATTTTGAAAAAAATTTTTTTTGAAAATACATAAGGGGAGAGTACATGATTTTTCAAAAAAATCAAAAAAATTTTATTTTTAAAAGTGTATATATTTTAAAAGTAGAATCAATTTATAGGACAAATAATGACCAAAATGCCATCGAACTTGAAAATCGGTTCAGTTTTGACAAATTTATG
>SCDY01000506.1:0-69294 GCA_004143825.1 Drosophila micromelanica
AATGTAGAATTCATTTACACACCGAACCATGAGCAAAAAGACCAACCTCATCAAAATCGGTTGAGTTTTGGCAAAGTTACGACTAGGGGAAGTTGAGACCTATCCTTCTATGGGAACACTAGGGGAAATATTCGAAAATTTTTTACATGAATTTGGACCAAAAATTTTATTTTTAAACTGAAATGTAGAATTCATTTACACACCGAACCATGAACTAAAAGACCAACCCCATCAAAATCGGTTGAGGTTTGGCAAAGTTACGACTAGGGAAAGTTGAGACCGCAGATCAAGTAGTCTCTGAAATCGGCGTGTTCATACAGACAGACGGACAGACAAACGGACTTACAGACAGACGGACATGGCTAGTGATACTGATCAAGAATATATATACTTTATGGTGTCGGAGATGCTTCCTTCTGCCTGTTACATACATTTGCACAAATCCATTATACCCTTTTTTACCCATTTTCAATGGCCTGAACCAATGTATAAAAAAATGCCACCTTTGAATGTTTGTGTAAACATACACACATACCCACCATAAACTGTATCGGCACTCACTCATACATATGCAAAACTATAAATAAATATATACTTGCCTGGAGTTGTAAACAATTATTGGGCAATGCTTAGTCAGATTAGTTTATTCAAATTGTTTCTGACTAATTTCGGGCCCCATATTAAAAGTGGTTTATAAGCACAGACCAAAGACATTATCAGTTATTCCAATTAAAGTTAACAATCACCTTAATATACTGTCAATATATTATTTATCTTATAGTTAATTGAATTTACTTTCGCATGTGAATTGATTTAGTGACCGGCGAATGTACTGATAAAGGAAACAAAAATGAGGTTCATAGTTTATGATTACTGATATTAATATTATTAATTAATAGCAGTTCTGCAACATAATCTTCCAGTTAACTATTAGTGGGCAGCTCAATCACTCACATTATTATTTTTTGTGATGTTTATTAAGCTCAATTATTGATACTTTCTATAATAAGGGTATCCTATTTTTTTGAAAAGTTTCTTATTTTCATTTGATTTTTACTACATAGAGAAATATTCAAAGCTGTTGTACGATTTATTTGTTATTTAGTTATTTATTAACTTGATAAGTCTGTGGTATATACCAGAAATACCCTTTATTTAATTTATGGAAAAAATTCGTGTGCTAATTTAACAGAGCCTTACATAGTATTTAGATTACTGGGCGGTTAAGTTACGTGTCTCTCAAATAATAAAGTTTGCCGGTCTGATGTCAGTGATTTTGGCAACTGATTAAAAAGAGAGATAGTGGTGAAAAGAGAGAGACGGAGATATCTGTGTCACCTACAGACTCCAGTAAGCTTAATTTATTGTCTCCGGGAGTAGTTAGCCACATTAAGTCGAAATACGAATGCGTTTTAAGCCAAAGTCTCATGATGTTGTATACTTAAAGACTATGTGCTTGTATCACATATACATATTTGTATATATATAGCTATATATATATGTATAGGCATGCCCACAGGACAAGCAGATGCTAACTGGGACACGCCCAGCAGCTTAATCAGAGACAGGGCCGCTGTCGAAAACAAGAGAGCCAAAAATAGGAGTAGACGAAATACAAATACCGATGCGACCATGACAGTTAACACCTTTGGGTAAGGGGCAAGGGTTTGTATATGATGGGGTCATCCATGGCATTGGGTTCACACACAGCACACAGCACACGGCTCGCTGCCCATTGACCGTTTGGCATCTCATTTATCAAGTGGCAAACAAACAAACACGCGCCCATTGTTATTATTGGCATTATTGCGAAATAAACGATGGTGCAGAGCCCCGACGCAAAGATACAAATTGCTCTATTCAAAAATATGCTGTCGTGTAATTTAGGCTGTCACATTTGCCACGCCCCTAACATGCCACAAATCAGCCTGGCGCCCACCTATGGCATTGTATATCGACGCCTGCGTGACCGAAAGCCTTTCCCAGTGTCATACTGAATACATTGATTGTTATGTTAGCTACATAAATAAATTAACAAATATTTCACGCTCCCACAAAATCAAAGGATGGATAAATATAGAAGTTTTTTCCACCAGGTACTGGCTTTCGTCTTTTTATCGCTTTTCTATCTTCCAAGGGAGTTTTTCAAAGATTGTAATTTTTCTCCGGGGTAAAATATACAGAAAAGTCTATACAGTTCCTATGTTGATTCAATTCTGATTTTCTAATCTGACAGCAATTTGAAACGATTCCAAAAATTGTCCAAGCATTTGTTCATTTGATATTGATATGAATAAATGAATGGCATTATTTGCTACAGTTTTCTATTCTTGCATTATATTTTATGTCTTTATTTATTGGTTTTTCTCTGTTTTTTTTTTTTTTTTTTTTTCTTACCGGACGCATAAAACATTAAGCATACGCGCTGTGTGCTTGCTTTGCCATCAATTGAGACATTTAACAAAAGGCCGACGCTGCCATTTACCTTTTTCGGGTGTGCGGCTGTGTGTGTGTAATGAATGTATAACATGCTCTGTATCTTTTTGTTACCCCTACCTACGAAACCAACGTACAGTGGTCGACCTGCATTTTACTCTCGCTAAACAACAATTGAAGGCAATGTTGAACAACCTCGTTGGACGCTGTCTTAATACAAATGTTGGCAAAGAAAACTCAAATGATTTGTTGCTTCATACACATCAAGTGGCATACTTAAGCGCTTTCAGACCACTGTGCAATGATTTTGCTTTACGAAAAGGTTCCTTTTGCGTTTTAGTGCCCAATTTTCTATGCGCTGGTCACGCGTATGCAGATATGGGTGCGAATGTGTGTGTGTGCCTGTGTGTGTGTGTGTGTGTGTGTGTGGCTTAAGCACTGACCAACTAAAAGGTCGCACTACCACCCCTGCCCTCCCCCCGGGGGGGTATTTGCAGCATTTCTTTTTTATTTTTTACTTTTTTACACATATATGTCTTTCTTTTGTTGGACAATTTCTTTGCTGCTCGTTCAACGCTCGTTTAGACATCGTTTTGTCATTTTGCTACAGCGTCGACCCCGAAGCTACTACACCCCGGCCCCTCTGCCCGACCGGGTGGAGCAGCTGGCCAGCGGGGTGAGCTAAGTGGTGGACGTGTGCTTTAAATGTCAAACCCTTTTCAAAAATAGTCAGACACGCCAACAAAATTTTTAGCAGGCTTCAGCTACAGTAGGCAACACGCATCGTAAATTTTCGGCTCGTTTTTGCCGCAATTTACATACGCATGTGGGTGCCACATATGTAGATAAATAAAATTGTATTATTAACACATTTGCAATGCCTGGCAATGTTTGGTCAAACGCTGCTAACACGACCAGGTCAGGATCTGCAATCCGGTTTTTTTTTCCATAGCCAGTTTAGGCCGTTCGTAAGCGTAACTGCAGCCCCCTTGTGGGAGCAAGGATATGTGCGCGTGCTGGCGCCTAATATCCTTTCATTCAAATTGTTTACTTGTCAGCCTCGTCAGGCTCGTCTGCCTGTCTATCTGTCTGTCTGTCTGTCTGTCTGTTTGCTGAACTGTCCCATAAAATCGCAGCGTCTGCATATTAATCTTCAGCGCACACAGATTTGGACAGGCGAGTGTCCAGTCGGCCAGTCGGCCTGTCGGATATGTTGTCAAGTTACTTACTCCATTCCTCTATGTATCTGTCTGTCCGTCCGTCCGTTTGTCTATCTGTTGTGGTGTCTAGCTGCCAGCTTCAATATTCTACACCGACCTCTTCTTCAGCCGACAGTTGAGAGTGCAATTACTTTCATGTTTCATATCTAGTCAGGGACAAGAAGGACACATTCAGTTGATATCACAGTACTCACCATTTGCAATGAAATTGCGGAATCCTTTGTCAAATTAAGTGGCATCCTTTTCCAGGCAGAAGTCAGATCTGTGGCCGCATTTCAAGATGTCAAAATGTCAGCGCCCATGAGAACCAGTTGAACCCTTTGTAGGGCTGATGAACCAATTGACTTTGATAAAAATTCTTAAAAAAAAATAAATATAAATATCAATATACACAATGAAATGTTATTAACAATAATTTTGATAATTAAACAGAATCTTATCTCAAGCTAAAAGCAAACAATTCTAATTGCACTTGAATAGCGACAATCAGGACAAAGACATTTATTGGTTTTGTTCTTTAAGTATTTACTCTTCGTCTGAACTCGGTCAACTTTTCCATCCGTATACAAATGTTTGTCTAATCTATTTTAGTCGCATTGTTTCTGTGTTTCTCTCTTGTTTCAGATAAAAGCTACTTCAATTTACTAATTAATAGAATATAGTATCCAGAAAGAGAGAGAAATTAAGAAAGAGAGCTATGCATATTGAAAGAGAAAGAGAGAAATAGAGACAAAGCAAAAATGAAAGAGAGAGAAATAAAGAGAAAAAGATAATAAAAGAAAGACAGGGAATGAGAGAGTGAGAGAGAGAAAGAGAGAGATAGAAGGAGAGACAGAGAGAGAGAGAGAGAGAGACAGAAAGAAAAAGATAAAATGAAATAGTTGCTGAGAGCGAGTTGAATTGAGAGAAAACATTTTAAATATAACTTTTTATTAACACACACATTACTGAAACAAAAAATAAACAAAAAAGTCTGCAGGCCTTACTTGAATTTCTGAGAATCGCAAAGGAAAGTCTAAATTATCTTGCTAGACAATTAACATAAAGCCGCAAGTGTACAGAAAGAATTTTTTAAGTAACTTCTGTGTGGGCTGTCAAGAGCTTTTAAAATTCCACAGGGCTAAAAACCAGCATTTAATGGGCAGAGGGAATACTAAGTCTGAAACACTTAAAAGCGTTTAACGAACAGTAAAATACTCCCCCAGTGCTGCTATTCAGCACATCAATTCTTTACATCGGATTGGAAAATCATGTTAATAATCATTCATGCGTCTAAATATTAAAAAACAAGATTATTGACTGAAAATTGGAAAAATTTCGCAGTTGTTAATATCGATTTTTTCGATTTCATATAACCAAGATTAAAGTGGTTTAAAATGCACACACTCCCATTCACAAGAAAATAAATTTTGCAATGGGTTGTAGACAATGCCTTCTAAGAAAGTTTATGGTTAATTATGTGTGCAAAAAAATAGGAAAACGCAAAGAACAGAAAAAATATATTTTCAATCACACGATTGAAAAGCGTAAGAAAAGATTCGCAATCTGCTAAGTAGCCTAAAGTAATAAATAAAGCTGAACCGTGCTAAATGTGGTACAGGCAAAAAGTCTGCTAAAGTTGTTGTTGTTGATGTTGTTGTGACAACGAGAATCAACAGGCAACAGACGGTGCATCGCACTCCCAACGGACGGACTGAGTAGACAAGGGGCAAGTTGAAAGCATTACCAGGATCAGAATTCAGGGCTTGAATGTTGTTTTACTCTTTGGTTATTTTGTTTCGCACATATTTGGTGCATGTTTACCCGAATGTCCTCACATTGACCCTCATTTGCGAAAGGGACGCGTAAATTTATGCGATTGTGTTGGTGGTCCAAGGCTTGCGGCAATTAGCAGCAGCGACCGCTGCCCCCATCCCCCCTTGCCCAAAACGGTTGACCTTACTTAAAATATAATGAGTCGAGCGCGGCATGAGCAAAATTGAAACTGAAACTGAAAAAGAGCCGCGGCTTGTGCAATTTATTTGAGCTCAACATTTTAGACGACATGTACCCGAAAATAAATTAGAAATCGCCTGCCCGCAAATACCCCAAAAATGCTCAAAGTGCTCAGCACATTATTCATCGTCAACCGTTGATCAGCGCGGACTCGCAGGCTTGAAGGCTCGAAGGCTCGATGGCTGTGACTGCTGCAAGTGACAAAATTATGCAAAAACAAGAACAAAGAGCCAAAAATTAAATGTTTAGCTCGGTTGCTGACCCCAAGGGTCGTTGCTGGTTCTGTTTTGGGCTATGCACGCTTCGATTTGAATAAATGCCACTCCTTATCAGCTGCCACACAGCCAGTCAGCCAGCCAGCCAGCCAGCCAATCGGGCGTATGCGTGATAAACGACCCAAGAGCTGCGAGCTGAGAGCTGAACTGAAAGCTGAAAGCTGAAACCTGCTCTTGTCCCAGTTCAAATCAATAATATATAGTATAAATGTAGCACTAATTATGCCGCAAACTCAATTATTTCTACCTGAACGAGAATTAAGCAAATTTTTCGTATTTCCAGATTCGTCAACATCAACTTGACTAAAAGTGAGTGCCATAATAATTTGATAACTTTGACAAGAAATCAGAGCGTAAACGTTGAGATTTTTGAAACCAAATACATTGTCCAAGTTGTTGAGAACCTGCTAAACTTGGGTCGTGAACCAAAAAATGTTTGGTTGCCATTTGATGTAATATTCATTACGCAGACACTTGAGAGTACGTCAATACCGATTCGAGTGCACTTGCGGGTTATCCGCTGGTAAGTTGAAAATTCAGTTAAATGAAATATGACATGAAATTCAATTGCAACATTTGCGTGGCATATAAACTGGGGAGTAAAGGAAGGCAGCGTAGGGCGATGGGACAATATTAAGGATTTTTAGCTGCAGTCAATTTATATACTTGCTGTTATACTTTCTTTTTTTTCGTTGTTGCTTAGGTTGTTATTGTTGTCGATGTTGTTGTTATTATATTATTTTGTTGTTGCTTCTTGCCGGCCAATCGTAAATTGTGAGCTCGTATCTTGATTGGCATTTTGAATGCCACTTGGCTTGTCTTTCAACAGCAGCGACAGATGTGGGCGTTCATTTTTAGGTTAAGGGCGACAACAACAACGTACAACAACAACAATGGCTACAACAATAAGCGGCACTGGACAATGAACAGTATGACCTTTGCTGCTTTTGTTGCTGTTGCTGTTGTTGACGAGCGCTGCTTTTCGATTTAAAAATGCTTAACAAACAAGTGGCAAAGTGCTAAAATCACAAACAACAACAATGGACAACAAATTTATGTGCCACACGCGCCAGTCTGGCCGAGATCTGACCGCCTCATAATGCGAAATCGCGAATTGTTGCGAGGGTTGCCAATGCAGACCCATTTAAAACTAACCAGCCAACTGACAGGGGATGTCGTACGCAGTGAGAAGGAGGAACTTCAACTCTCCATTCCATGCAATGTTGCAGGTTCTCAACTCTATTTGCGACATCGCAATTAGCAGGAGATGGCTTTGTTTGTGCGCTGGCGCCTGTGCCAAAACCCTTGGGTACAAACTTGGGAATCAACTTTATTAGGTGAATATTGCTAGTGCACAGATGTTAATTATAAAGGAAGTTTGGCTTAGTTAGTTAAATACATATATGTATATGGTATGTGTGCGAAAAATTCGCAAGAGTAAATAATTCCTGACTTTTCATAATAGAGTTTTTGGGTATGGATTAAGAGTTTTATTTTTAACTGGTCAAGTTTAAATGTCAATTCTTTCTTCTAGTCTTTACGTACTAATTTTATAGCTTAGTTAAAATGCAATTCAGTTAATATTTTAAAAAGTTTGCCTACACTTTTTGTTTCTTTAAATTAAAGAAATTATTTTGTGAACAATAACTATAAATAATTTTGTATATTTAAATCCTGAATTAAGATTTGAATAGTGGTATCCATAACACAATGTAGGTCTCTATAAAAGGTTGTGGCTAAATCTGGCCACAGTTTGTTGGCTATAATTTGCATCAATGCCTGTTGCCGATGGCATTCACCTATTGGCAGCGGGCAGCTTACCGCGTGCTTCATGGCAACTATCTGAGTTTGGCCACAATGCAACCATAAAGCATGAAGACGGCATTATAAAGTATGCCAGCTAAATAACCCTGCCCCAAATAGTGGGCTTATATAGTACATATAGTTGAAGGGCCTGTGGGTGGGCTCGAATCGCCGACGGCGCTCGGCAGCTTGCCAGCTGGCAATGGTCTAACTAACAAACTCTTAACTTTTTAATGCACAGCTTTTATGTGTGGGTTTTACTGTAAATTTGGGCCAACTGATTACGAGCGTAGACCAAAGACCAAAGAACAATGGCCAAACAATGAACCGATCCCGGACAGCATCGGCCGGCGGCAATGGCCCAGAATGTTAAGTAATCAGCATTGAGAATGAAAATTGAACGTATGTTGGTTCTTTAATGGGTTCCAGTTACCAAAGTGTCCGCAGATAAAATGTGTGTGTGTTTGAGTGTGTTTGTCATTAAAATTATTCGAAGGGGTTACTTGCTCCGCTATGATTTATAGTTGTAATTAAAATCTAAGCGCACCGTCACAAGACTCAGTTTCATGGCTCATGTGTGTGTGTGTTTATTTGTGTGTGCTGCCACAATAATCCGTTAAGACTTTTGTCAAAAAGGCGCACACAAAAACAAGCACACACACACAAACACACACACACACACACGCGCGAAGACAGCTTAAAGCGCCAAAGGAATCCTTTTATGCCGGAATTTAATTAAGTCAAATCTCACTAAACACACACGCTCCCTCAGTTAAACACACACACACACACACACACACACAGTCACAGCAGCTGGGGAACCATCAAAAGATGACAATGCCTGTCCAGCCTCGTGCAATATTGCGTTATTGTTTTCTACCCTTGGCTATGCCAACCCCACCCTCCCTCCGTCATATCCACCATATCCACCATATCCGTCACATCCGCCACATCCGCCAGGCGCCGTGTGGAGGCGCCCTCGTCTGCTATCTTTTGCGTACAGCTTGCATGCGGGTATTGCTGTTTGCTACACAGCCCCAACAACAACAGCAACAATAACAACAGCTCTAAGTAGCAACAGCAACTTTCATGGCAGTACATTTTAATACCCATGCACGTTTATTTTTTTCAAAGGTTCGCTTAGACTATCTCACATGCAACAACGCTCACATTGTGCAGACACAGCATATAAAAAATAAAACTAGTCGAATGTCCTGTAGTCGAGAGAGCCCGACTAAACGATATCCTGTACTGCATGCATGTATACAACACCTGTTGATCTGTCCGATTATTGTTATATGAATTCACTAAAACAGGAAATTGTTAGGACACTAAAATTGCATCTATTTCAAAGCACATGCTGATCAATTAAGTAAATTAAGATATGGTTTAACAAAAAAAAAAAAAGATTGTTCAACTGTTCAGCCAGTTTTGCATATTACATTTCTGGGCTGCACTGTTTTAATTAAATAGATTATCTACGCAAATCCGTCACACATTGCCTATGAGTAATATTTAATAAATAAAAATACAAAAGAAAAAATGAACAAAAAACCAATATTATATATTATTAATTTTTTAGGTACATTTTTAATGAAAAATACTGCCTAAAAAATCAAACAGATTAAAGCTGCATATTTTTTATATTAATCGCATATTCAGTGTCATTTTATTATAATTAAAATTATAATTAATTTACAAAACTTGCGTTGGCACACATTTTAAAGTGGATCACAAACATTTATCATAAAACAGAACAGCTCTAAATGTAATGTAAATGAAAAGTACTCTGGAGAGAACTCATTTAATTGTTTGGCTTAATTGTTTCGGCCGCTTTTAAATGTTTAATTACTTAGATGGCTCTAAAAACAAAGACGTCTGAGTGTTGACCCAACGTATTACGCCTTTGTTCCTAAATCTGTTAGCAACAAACTTGGCTCAAGGCCAATGGGCAATATTTGATATAAAACACTGGACTCTGTTTTCTTTTAGTTAATGTTAATAACATTGTATGCGTATTTTTAATTTGTAGTTTTTGAGTACTAGCCAAATTCGTAAATTTGCTAAAAGAATGTTAAGCAAAAAGAGTAACAGATGCGAGAATTGGGCGTATAGTCAGACATTTAATTCAATAAACGTTACCCGTTCTGCCAGGCGTCTTCATATAAAACTCAATTTAATGGGTGCCAAGTTTGTGGTGCTTTCGTATTCGTCCTCTTGAGAGCCTGTCAACTACAGTAAATGCTGCACAATAGCCAAAGCCGCACAACAATTTCTTTCAGCTAATACATACCCTGTACTGTAAGAAACTGAAAGTCGAATCTTCGGTTGAACCAAATAATTATTACATTTTATTTTAAGTGTAGCTTTAATGGGTGTCTCAGAGTGACAACATCTGTTTATGTAAAATTGAACAATTTAACGAACAATAATCGCGAAAGTAACTTTAAATTTAATTTTTGAATTATATAATAGATTTCTGCTGCGTCCTTACTGTTTACAGGGTATTTGCCAGCCACTCGTTCCTGAGCAATGCAATATTTACTTGTTTTTCTGGTACTCGTTTTAAATTTGCAAATCTATCGAGGCGAGTTAAACTTTAAGTTCCTGTTAACTTTGGCGATACTCGCTTAAAGGCAAGACAACAACAATAACGCACAATAAACAATGAACAACAACACAAAGAACAACAACACATTGAGTTTCTAAAGAAATTAAGAGTTCATGGACCCACACGACATGTAATTATGCCCACTTGGCGACACTGGCGACGCTTCAATGAAGTGGAATCATGCTATATACATATGTATATACATATATACATAAGTATTTAAGTCTATGTGTATGTTTATGCGCATCAGTCAAGGGAATTCGTTACGATTAGGAGCAGCAATGGCAGGACATAATCGTACCCACAGGCGGTACCTCCCTGCCTGCCTACCCGCAGCCACACCTAGGCCCCGTAGGCCCCTGGGGGAACAACCTTAGAAGACATAAGAGCCTCAGTGTCAGCGGCAGCGCCAGTGCTGCCAAATGGCACAATTGATTCACTTCGATTGATTCTGGCAGGTTGTCTGCGCCTGGAAGCACTAGCCACCCGAGTGGGGGGAGGGACATCAAATGGCAAGACGATAATATTAAGTAGACAAGAGAGTCCGTAATGACGCGCTGGTAAATACAATTAGCTCGCCCGGGAGTATTTGCTTAGTTTCGTATAAGATGCCATTACATGCTGATGGCCTCAATGAGATATTATTGAGAAAAAAATATTAATAGACTTGAGCACAAACAAAAACAACGTAATAACAAAATGTACAAAATTCTAGCTGTAAGTGATTCAAACAGTTTTTCTAAATATATCAATATTTATGATGTATGACATGAAAAATGTTTATAAGTTTTAATTTGTCTTCATCTTTTATTTCTATTTTAATTTATATTTAATTATCTGCATACGAAGTATTCGCCAGTCGATTCTCCCTCGGTGCATTCTTACAGTAGATGCTAAAGACAGGTGAGCAAATTTTATGGCGCTGTTGTTATCCGGTACTTATAGATGTTGGCTCCAGCAGTTACATAAGCCCATGGGCGTCTGTTGTGCGTCATTTGTCTGGCCATGGTCAAGTGCCAGCTGGCAACTGTCAACAGCTAGCTGCCAATTGGCAACAGGGGACAGGCCAACTCCAACTTAACTTGAACTTCAATTCCGGCTAACAATCCGGTGTGGAACACGGCCAAGGCATATTCTCATTATGGTGCTTGACTTCTCTCTCTCTCTCTCTCTCTCTTAATCTCTCTATCTGTGGCTATTTCAAGTTTATATTTATGTTGCCACTGGGAGTTGTTTACCGAGACTTAAGTGATTTCATACGCAATAAGCTGGCATCCCCCCCCCCCCCCTACACCCCCCCCCCCCCCCCCCCCCCCCCCCCCCCCACCCTCCGGTATTGGGCATTTAGAGAATGGGGTCTGGGTTCTGGCCAAGTCCGTCGACAGTTGACGTGCCGTTTGCTTGATGTGTCTGCTGAACTGTTTTTGGATTATTATTATTATTATTTTCATTTTCATTTCCATTTACAGCGCCCACATTATTTTTGTTTTTTATGAATGCTGTCGGATTCGGATACGTTCTGAAACGTTTCTGTTTGGCTGACATCTTAACATCTTTTTCACGTTTACTTTTAACTTAATTAGAGCGCTAGGGTCCGACACGCGACAAGGGAGGAACCAAATATATATATATATATATATATGTGTATATATATATATAATTCGATATTGTGTATTTACCAAAATCAGGTCATAAATAGCGCAACACCTCATTTCCAAAGTGACTTTAGTTTGCATTTGCTTTTGTTTTTGTCTACAATGCTGGAATGCTAGAAAATATTTGAATTTATCAGCTTCAAATTTAATTATACTTAAAAGTTACGACAAATTCTTATTTTTGAAATTTATGCATACCGATTTCTTTGTCAAGGTTGTCTTACTATATGACAGTTCTGATTTTAAAACGACCGTTTAGACAATTTTTAATTTATACTCAAACTTTCTTTTCCTTCTGTTCCTTTTTATATTTTTTCATCGCATCTCTTGTATTTTTAAGTCCATTATGAAGCAGTCTCTGTCAAATGTGCATAATTGAATAAAGTGCTTATGGCGAACCAGAGACAAGTTCTGGGTTACACTGAATGGGGATTAGAGAGTTGACAAATATGCTGTCGCTGTCCCTTGCTGTCAGAATGCTGACACGGAGCAGAAATCAGCGCATAATTAAATACAATTGTCATAAAACTTTAAGCCATTGTCTTTGGGCAACGAATCCGACAGGAAAAACAATGCAAAACCACAAAAGGAAAAGGGGGGAAAATGACAGCCCCAGTCGCGCTGCCAGATTCTTACACAGCGTCAATCAAAAACTTGAAGCGACCGGCGAGGCGCGTGCGGCATGCAAGTAATGGGGCATGCGGCATGGGGCATGGGGCATGGGGCACACAGACAATAACAAAGCGACGCGCCAAAAAGGAAGACTAATTGAAAGCAGGCACACGGAGCATAAACTAATTAAATTCAATTAAATACTTTCACCAGGCGCATATATCTTTGAGAAGATCGTAAATCGCTTAACGCCCCCAAAAACCTCGGGCCACATGTATATATATACATATATATATATATATTTGGAGAGAGCTTGCTTAATACTTGCTATAAATTAAGATATGATTCTGCATATACGTATTTTTACTATCGTTCTTCATGTATTTTTCCATTGGGGGTAAAAAAATATTTGATTTTGTTTATCCGACGCACGTAGTTTACTCGCTGCTCGGGCGTACCCAACCCAACCCAACTCAGCCCAACCCAACTCAGCCCAATCGAATTCAACCCAAACCAAGTCAACCCCAAAACTCATTCTCATTTCTATTCCCATTGCGAGTGCTCAAATTCATTTGATGCTGTTAGCTGGTTTGGTTTTCGGCTTTTCAATGGCCAGTGACGCATTTGCACTTCAATTGGACGATAACCAAAAACCGAATATCGAAAACCGACAAAACAAAAAACCGATATCATAAATAAAATATATATGTATATTCGACTATTTATTGACGCAATCAACTCTATAAACAATGACGGAATTTGTCCCCCTCAATTAGAGTGACGATGACATCTTGGAGATGTGCCGCACACACACACACACACAACACAAGCACAAACAAGCTTAAAAACCTGCTTTGCTGCTAGCTAGGCAAAGTTGTTATTTAACTTTAGTCTTAGGATACTTTGCATGAAAAGAACTCTTTTATCTCTTTGGATATTATATCCCAGCTTAACATTTAAATAATTTGCAATCGAAATTACAAATAAATAAGGTAATAATGAACATTAACAAGAACAAGTTATCAAAAATTTTATTTATGTGCATTATTTTTAATGGAATGCCATTCAATCATTTGAAGTACATCGCTAATGCCAATTAAAAGCGTCCAGTGCCAATACACGTATGTTTGTGTTGAAGTTGTTTAGAAATTTTAAAATGACAGCTGCGGTTGACATTACTGGTTAAGTGGAATTTTTTGCTACTTGTCATAAGCAATGTAAAAACGCTGTCAAATTCTTGTGCAGAAAATAGTTCACATCCATTCATTGTCATCAAATCTGAAATTCCAAGTATTGCTCAACCAAAAATAACACAAATTGAAGATAGAGGAGCTCCCAGTTCAGCACTACTTCTTCCTTTCATCTTGAAACACATCCTCTTTAGTTTTTAAATGGCAAAGTGGGAAAAACATCTTTTCGAAAATGCACAAGGAAGTACACGATTTTTGGACAAAATAATTCAAAAAATTGTGTCATCAAGAATTCATATATTTTTAATGCAGAATCAATCTAAATGGCTAATCATGAAGAAAATGCCATCAAACTTGAAAATCGGTTCAGTTTTGACAAAGTTATGGGAGTTTGAAATGTGGGAGCTATGGATTTTAGAGCTTTACATGTCAAAACTTTTGTCAATTTTGGCATGAATTTTGACCAAAAATTTGATTCCCTCAAAATCACTTTTAATGTAGTTTTTTTATACTAATTTTGACAGCCACAGCCGAATAAAAAAGTTCCGAAAATTAAATGTACCAAAATAAATGAAAATGCTTACAACTGGGAGTTGAAAGTATGGGAATTATTAATCCAATCCATTTAATATGTCCATAAAATAGTATATCCTAATTCTCATCATATCTGACGCCGTCTATCAGAAGTATAAATTTCAAGTAACAAGTCTCTATATTTTCTTGCCACAGACGGACGGACAGCAGGACAAAAATTGCACAAGCCAAATATGCTCTTTTCATTTTGTGAACCAGTATAAATTTTTAAGTTTAGTTTGTGTTGAAGTTTTCAATTTAATTTTTGACAAACGACAGCTCCATGTATGTGTATATAAAATATGTAAATCAAAGTTGGAGAGGAGTTGGCAAAACAATTAAAAGTTCATGGCAGACTGAACTGCTGTTGGTCTGCGGTTGAATAATTGTTTTAATTTGTTTGATATGGTGTATATTCAAACTGCAAATCCATAAACAACTGAAATGTAAATTGAGTACTTTGATTGGTTAACTTTTCGAAATATCGTTTTGTGCATTTCGGTTTTGCTGCATGAAGGATAGAAACTTTTAATATCCGCTTTAAATAAATACTAAATTTAATACTAATATATACTCACATGAACTTATTGCAAATGTTCTTGGAGTTATCCTATGGTTTAAATAGAACACCATTTGCTAAATAGCTGTTATAAGTTACGGGTATAAATGTCAGCAGTAATACCTGTAAACTAAAATATGTACTAAATAACACGAATAGATAATAATTTAATTAATTCAACACATGATAAAATGCTACCACATATCATACTTGTATAGCACATATTCAGCTATGTTCTCCCGCTCGTAACTTTCAGAGATATCACGCGACGTGAGGTCACATTTCAATCACAGTGGGCCATAAATATCAGCAGACAGTTGCTAGCAAATGCGTGGACTCGTATCAGTAGCATGTCACATTAGACATACAGATGTTTGTTTTCATTTCATGTTGTTGTTGTTGTTGTTGTTGTTGTTGTTGTTGTTGTTGTTGTTGTTGTTGTTGTTGTTGTTGTAGCTCTGACATGTCGTTGATGGACTCTATTTGTTATTAAATTTGCGGCGCTCCACACATAATGACGTCCTAAGCGTTAATAAAGTCACACAGACGAGCGCTGGCCACGAAGTTGATTGCCTCGGCAAGTGCTCCATAAAAGCTGACAAGACGCTCGCAGGAATGGAGGGGGGGACACAAGTTAGCCAATTTAATATTAAAATTAATGCCAGCGATTTCAGCAATGCTCGCAATTACACCAAATGCCAAGGTAATTTTCAATATCAATTACTAGGCCACAAAATATAAAGGACTCGTTAAATACTGCGTTAAATCGAACAGGTGATAACAAATACCAGTTGGCAACTGGCTTATAGCCAATTGGCAACTGGCCATACAACGAACCGGACACTTAAAACTTGCAACACAATGCGGCCAAACTATTTCTATTTGGGAAGCCAATCAAGTTTACAGAACATTGAACAATGTTGGTTTTTTCGCCATCTCCTTTGGCACGCTCGTTACACAGTTAGTTGCAGCCAGGGATTTTATTTACCGTTACAGAGCTTGCACTGAAATGCGAGATTTGGCACCATAAAAAGGTGGCAACTGAAAAGCTGAGTTGCATGCTGAAATTTACCGCCAAAGATATCCTTTTTTGAACTACTATTTAGCTAACAATGAAGTGAAATGATGCTATGATAAGCTCAACAACACAACTATCAAAACCAACTATCAGAAAACTCAAAAAATAAGCAAATAATATAACTTTGGTCGTAATTTCTTGACTGTCAGAATACTCTGTGCGATTTTAACTGCTGTGGACACACATTAAAAAAAAGCGTAAAGCTCTTTTTAACCTTATGTTTGGATTACAAATATATATATGTGCTTTATTGGATTGTAAATCAACCTATTAATTATTATAAACAGCAAAAAAAGGGCAAAAATGCAAAAGTTTTAAGCGTGTTACGACTGTTATCAAATGTTGTCTTGGCACAGATAAGCAGTTTTGGCAACTGGCTATGGTTCATAAACCAAATTGAAGTTGAAGCAATTTCAATTCTAATTTGGTTTGATACGTTGATTAGCAAATCTGGATGTTGTGTATCGACTTCTCCGATAACCGTTACCCTAAAGGGGTCAGCACATATATTGAAGCTCTCCATTTGCAGGTGTCGTAACTTGGGGCTGAACTTCGATTTGGGCCAATTTATAAGTCTTTCAAGTGCAGGGACAACAAAATTGCTCTCATCTTAGCCGCAAATTGTTGCTCAACGTAAACGAAATTGTTTTTCAACATATTTTTGCTCACACCTACATCTACATGTGTATGTAAGTATGTGTGTGGGTGTGTGTGTGTGTGCTTCAATGGTGTTTAAGCATACATTTTCCGAGCCATCTGCTTGGGGCTGTTAAAATTTGTTCAACCCTTGCGCAATGGTTCTCTATTTGCCCACCAGCTCGATGGGATGTTCCCTTTATTGAAACAGATTGTTATGAGATAAAGCAAGCATTTTTCATTTACAAATTATATTCTATATAAACATAATTTCCAAATGCAAAAAATATATAAAATATATTACGTTTCAACGAGCATATCAAAATTTTATTGTAAGTTATTATTATGAAGTAAAAGGTATTTATTGAGTAATTGTTATTGTTCAAAAGTTGTTCTTTGTAAATATGTAAAATAGCAAATTTCAGTATGTAAATTCTAAGATAAATACTTAAGATTTAATAAAAGTAATTAGCTTTGAAACAAGCTTCAACATTTTCAGGATATCTCTGGGTCGAGCATATTGAAAGTATTGACTTGTGTTTCAGTATTCAGTATTCATATTCTTTTATTTTATTTTCTTTTGTGTGTTGTTTTTTGTGCCTTTTTCTAGTGTGCCAAACACTTTAGTCACTTTTGAATCGGGGCAAATGTCTTGGCTGTTCGAGCCGCCTCCCGCTGCCCACCGATCTGTTCATCCTGCCACTGTCTCTGTAGGTATGAAAAACTCGTATATTTTCCACAAACATTTGGCAAATTGTTATAGAAAAAGGCATGAACACACACGCCCACATTCACCACACACGTAAACCTATATGTATATATGTATATATATACATATATATACATATATTTGTATGTATACAAGTTGGTCGAGAAACTCGAACACAACATATGTTAACGACGCGTTTGCCTTTGGTTGCCGCTGGATCTCTGCTTCTTATTTGACAGCGTAGCCAGCACGTGCCGCCGGATTCTGTAATGGTGACACACACACACTTATACACACACATGTTGTGTGTATGTATGCCAGACAGCGTGCCAGAGTACTATTACATAAAGGGCGGGTACCAGAAAAAGAAAACGCTTTAAAGCACCGAAAATCTAATGCTCTTTGCGAAAAGTTAATATTTAACATACTGTCTAATTAAAATGTTTATATCTATCAGCTTATCTCTTACTTTGCATCAAAAATAATTGTGGTCATTTTCAGTTTTAGCTAAATAAATATATGTGTCTTCATTTGAGGCTAAATTATTTGTTAGCTCGCGCATCGATTTGTACGCACAGCTCATGTTTATTTCACAGTGCTCTGATTTTGCGAGTGCTTTTAGCTCTCAAATCTCGCATGTTGTCTCTTATCGCTCGACATGCCCTTCGCCCCTCTGCGAGTACAACGCGTGTTTGTTTGCCTCATTTTATTTTTCTCAAGCTAAATAGATTTATAAATCTAGAAAATTGCGTTTAGCTGCATTACCCCTTAGCCGGTCGACGTGCGCCCCACCTTCACATACTTATTATTATTATTTTTATTTTTTTTTTGTCAATTTATAATTTTGTTTTGTGGCTGAATGGAATTTAATGCGGCGCCGCATTAAATATTAAAAGGCGCCCTGCCGCGCTCTGACCTCACATTGCCCATTCGTCTAACCGTCTTGTCTGTCTGTCTCTCGGTCTGTCTGTCTCTCTGTTGGCCATTTGCATATTTTGTTGCACTAACTGTTACTGTAACGGTGTACATAATGCTTAGCTTTATCACGGCGCCTGGCTTGCTATGTAAATCGCGCAGCATTTAAAATAAGAAGCCTGCATTGCAATGACACGTAAATCCACACGCGCACACACACACACACACACACACACACACACACATTTACTGGTAAACCTGTTTTCCATTAAGTTTGTTGAACTCGTTGCCACCATATCCCCTCAAGTTAAATAAACATTTTGGATTTTATTTCCGGCGCTGCTCTTACCTTAACTAACTTATCCCCCCAGTCCTCCCCCCTCATCCCACGCCTGTGGCAACCCTGCCATTTCAATTGAATTGCTAATGCGTCGAGTGAAAGTTGCGATTGGCGATGCAGTTACTTAAATGATGCAGTCGCATTTGCCCCTTACCCCCTTTTCCATTCGGAAGGTTGCAACAGGACTCCTAACTGGTGAGCGAAAGGAAGCTTTTTATTATCGCTAGTGAATTATTTGATATGCTTAACTGAGTTTTATGTTAGTGCACCGGTACTTAACTATGATTTGATATGAACTGGCTGACCTGTTAAAAGTTGTGCCAACTAATGATAAAATACTAGAACTCAAATTGTTATTTATAAGACTTTTACTCAGATTGCAACAAGGAAACGGGACAGGTGAAGCAGGTGCAAAGAATACAAAATCTTAAGGCAAAAGGCATTTGAGGTCAGTCTCTAGTTTTAATTTTGATCAAGTTATCTGAGTTATATGTTGAGTTCCATCAAAACTTTAAGTATTATCTAGAAAAAAAAAAATTGTATTTAAGCAAAACAAATAAACGAATTAAATGTCGAATTTTCATTACAAAAGTACCCCTTTTTTAAAAATACATTTTTTTTATCTAAAATCTAGAATCTATATAAATAAATAAATTTCTTTAGTAAAACCTAAAAGACAAGATATAGTATTGATAATGAGCATACTTTAAGGGGTCAGAGGCGTCTCGTTTAATGCGTTACATACATTGATACAATTTTATGAATACCTTCTGTTATAAAAATGGGAATACCATGTTTTTGCGAAATTTTTCAGCTCCCATGTTTCGTACATGCAAATTATAAATAAACAAGCAACGCTCTGGGGCACCCATTAAACTGTTCATTGGCCCATTGTAGTGTAGTGCGGAATTTAGATGGTCAATCCTTTTATTTCGATGGGACACGCGAGTCCGCCTTGAAGTAGGCAACAACGATTGCGTGCTGCTAACTTGGCGTCTGGCACAAGTAATTTGTATGGCGGCTTATCACTTATCGTGACGGCGGGGATGGGTTGGTGGAGTGAAGGGGGTGGAGCAGTCAATAGCGATGAGGACGATGACGACGTCGGCGTCTCCAGGAGTTTGGTATTGGAGTCGGAGGTTACGCTCTGGATTTGGCCATTAAAGTGAAAGCGAAAAGCGTCAGCGATGCGTTTAGGGCGGCAGGCACAAAACTTTTCTGATGGCAAGGGTACGTGTGTTGGCTGGGGAGGGGGGTGTGTGGGTTAAATGCGGCTCTGTTGCTATTCAGACGGCGGTTCTCACTGCTGTTGTTTCTTTTTTGTTCTGTGTTGTTGTTTTTATTTTAATTCCTAAATCGAAAAAGTTCACCATTACGATTACACTAAAACTCTAAACGCTTTAAGCGACTCGGCCCAGATTCACCCATCCGTCCCTGATGCTGGTGGGCGTGGCCATGTGGCTGCGTATGTGAACTAACAATTGGGCATGTCTGAGAAGTTTCCTTAACCGAGCCCAGACTTAGGCCCTGGTCCAAGCTCATTTCGTATGCCTGACAGTGAGCCGCAGCCGGTGGCATGGGAAATTCGTTAGCTGGCTTAAATTTCGTTGGGGATGGCAGGGGGAGGGCGCCCCGGTGGGCGTGGCTTAACTGAATGGCTGGCTGGCAATAAGCATGTAGCATTAAACGATTACAAATGATTAAGTCAACAACTTGGCGTGAAATTTGTTCGGCATCGTGTTGCCGTATATCGGCAGAATGGGGCTAACATTAAATGCAATTTGGCCCTATCTGTGCGCATGTATCTGCAACAGTGGCGCAACTACACGAAACTACTTACCACACCCCCTGAATTTGCTAAGCCCCCCTTTAAGCCCGTTCTCCGTTCTGGCCTGTGACCTGGCTATGCAAACAGAATGAAAATTAACCGCATTTGATTCCCCAAGCTGGCCCAGTACATTTTCTTCATTTTCGTTTATTATTTTGGGAATTAATTATGTGCTCTGTCTGACATACAGGCCCCCACTCCCCCCACCATTCCCCATCCTCGCTTCGCCTACTTGCCCCGGCACATACGCGTTTTTGTATACTTTGTTCGCTGGCTGTGAAATTTATTCATTGGACCACAAAAACGCGAGGCATTCAAATTTTGGTAAAAGTCTTTGCAGTGGCCAAAATGGCGAATAACGCGTTCTTAAGCCATTCAAACAGCCACTGCTCGAACTAAAGTCGAGTGCGAGTCTGTGGAGTGTCTGGCAAAGAGTTCAATTAAGCTGACTATACCCTATCAGAGGGTAATATATCATTTGCTATCAGCGATTTATTTGTCTGAATCCAAACTCCATTTGTATTCCGTTATGATCATAATATATTATAATATTATATTTAATTTAATTTATTATTGAATTTATATAAATGCTAACCACTTTTATCTATCTATCTCTTGTGTGGTTGTTTGAGTGTATTCTATCTTCGGCCATCAAAAGCCAACTTGTTTTTCGCTTGTTATCGTTTTTATGTTTTCCTCGTGGTTGTCCTCGTCCCAGTTGATCTAGTTTCGTTTGGCGCATGTTTTCCTCTGTTTGAATGAAGGCAAGCGCTTCAAACTAGCTAACGAAAATGCAATTGATTCGACTTTAAAATACTCTACACATAAAAATATTATCACACAGGCTAATGCCATGTATAGAAATGGAATTTTAGACACAAACCTATAAAATTATAGTTTCTATTTACAGAAATCATAGAACCCGACGACAGACAATATTATAGAGCATTAAAGCCAAGTATTGGGAATTTAGTAGTTCATTCATTTGAACTGGGTGCAAACTGAATGCCAAATGTCCTTCAGGCGTTTTCCATTTGAGGCAATGTCGGAGGCATTTTAATGACACTTTTAGTTTTACTAATCGCTTTATGATGATGTATTCACCATGGCTGTGCTTGCGTGCTTTTATGGTCTCTAAACATTCGTGAGAATGTGGAGCAGGTGGTCTGATTCTTGGGCGGCACTCAGAAGCCGCCAACGTGCACGGCCAACCAGCTGTGTGCTAGTTAAAGTTTTTATATAAAAACAGCTCACGTAGTTCTTGATCAAAGACGATGCCAAGGGAAGCTGCTGCCGATGGCTGATGGCTTGTTAATGTTTACTACAAATTAGAACGACGCAAACACCACACGAAGTCATTAAATAGACGCGTTAACATATCACTTGGGTGGGAGTTACCCATTTAAATGGAGTTCTAATAACGTGAGAAATTGCTGTTGTAGTTTGGCATTTTTGCTAGTTATTTAGAAACTGACAATGACTTAAATTGGCTATTATATGAGTATTTATACCTAAGCGAACCAATTGCGTAATTCAATTTTTATTAACTATTCAAATTGAACATCCATTTGCATGCATTCGAATGCATCAAAGTGAGCAGCGAATTACAAATGTATTTGCAATTTATATGTACGTGGAGTAAACAAAGCCATCACATGACTGGCAAAAGGGACAGACTGTTTGACAGAATGTCTGTCAAGCTAACTGACAGTTTCCTTAAAAGGGAATTGCAATTGAATTCCATTGGATTGCCTCCCTCCCAACCGTCTTATGGCCAATTAAGGCGATTCTCTGCCCGCAAGTCGCCGGCCACAAAAATGTTGGGCCAACAACGGTAAGGATTTGGCATATTTGCGCCGCGGCCTGTGGTTGGCACTGAATGTTTCTGTTTGTTGACTGGATTTACCAGCTTAGTCCTTGTGCATGAACAATTGACAGCACGCGGAATGGGTCAAAAGTATGGGGATATGTGCATGTTGTGCCGCATCACGAGTATTAGCGATTATTTTATATTTCTATTTGCTTGGAAATTAATCCCCAGGACAAGAGTCATAATATCCCATTTAAGACTATTTACTCAAAGACAAGAGCAGCAAGCAAGTATTTATACATCCTTATTCTATAGTTTCAACTTTCAATTTAAAACAAGCCAAAAAAAATGCTTAAAATAGTGAGTGTCTTTAATACGAGCAACTTTAAAATGGTAAACAAGAAACGAAATAAAACTCAATTACTATTTGAATTGAAATTGATTTAGTGCTGACCCAATTCGCATTGCAAAAGTCTGTTGGCAATTAAATATTGCTGGAAGGGCAGCGTGGCGTATACGTTATATTTATTATTATGTTATCAATGGACAGCTAAATCGCATTAGGCATGTACAACATGGCTGGAAAAGTGCCTTCGAAATATGCCAATGCCATATTCAATTTTGTTTTCAAGCTCGCGACTGTTTCTCACACTCATTTTTTCCTTCCATGTCCACTGCCAAAACCGTCGCCAGTCTGTTTCGGGTCTTTTATGTGGGTTAATGTGGGCCATGGCGAATCTTGACTATAAAATGCTCTCAGCTCATCATGTTTCTGTCTGTGTGTGTGTGTGTTTTTGGTGTCTCATTTCGATTGCCAAACATTAAGCCATTAAAAAATATAAACATTCGAAATGTTCACATTCAGTAGTTCAACACTAAGCCTGATTCAGAGATCACAGCACTGCAATAATATTTATGACTTAAGTTGTGGATTACATTAAGCATTAAATGGGCCTTAGCCAAATCTTGATTCGAATTCGTTCTTTAAGCGAGCTTCTTTGCGAGCGTGTTGCATTCTCCGGCTAAAACGAAACTCACAGATTAAACGTATCCCTTTATTTGTCATATTTGCCATATGAAATTCATTGTTAAGCAGCGCATTTATTGCCTGCTAAAGTATACAACTATAATGTTGGACACAAATATGACCCAATATGTAAATATGAGAGACTCAAATTACGACCTACAATCACGACTGACATTTATCTGTAACTATTGGCTTATTGGTATTTGTACAGCCATAATATACTTATTTGATTCAAAATTCAATTCAAATTAACGATTTATGATAACTACTGAGAACAATTATCGCTTCGGATAAAGGGATTTAAATTATATATTACATATAGTTGTTTGATTAGATTTAAAACTTTCATAAATATATTTACATAAATATGTATATTTATAGAACCGAAAATGGTAAAAATTATTTTTAATATTTTTTTTCCCTTCGCTCCATTTCTGTGCCTAGAGTACAATAAAAATATTAATTCCGGGTTTCCTGGCAATGTTCACACAAATAACTCATAATTTTCAGACACCCTTAAAATCAACGATTGAAGGGAACTACATAGTGCACGCATATTACGGGCATCATTTGGTTTATTTTTATTTCTATCAATTGCCTTCGCAGGGCATATACGGTTTGCCCCCAGACCGATTGTTATGGGTTCGATGGGCAAACTTTTTGCCTGAAAGGGTCATTAAGGAAGAAGAAGCAGACTTTCCAGTTTAGCAATAGTACAAAGCAAATCCATAGTTACATAAGTACATGTAAAACTTTCGACATCGAATTTTATTTGTGAAAAGTATTTCGAACTAAAATTGATTTTTTTTCTTTGCAGAGCAAAATAAAAAATATCCGAACACAAAAAGATGAAAGAAGCTTTGCCAAGTTCTTTGAATGCAGCACCGGCAACAATAACATTTACAGTAAAAAAAACCACCTAGAGTTGTTTACCAAAGCAGACCGTCAAACAAGTGTAGGCAGCTTAGCCAACTTTGAGTCGCAGCTCTGAGGTGAAAACGCGAGCGGAATTCTTGAGGCGCACAAGTGAAAAAAGTTATTCGCATTCGGTATGAATGCCGCCACATGGCCAGGAGTGTCGATCAAAATCTGTTAATTGAACTGGAGGAAATGTCAACGGCAGTCACGAAAACGTTGACCGCCGCAGCGGCGGCTGTTGCGATGGCAGCCAGCATGGATAATAACACGGTCTATTCGTACGATATATCCGCAACAGACGTGCTCTATCAATGGAGCGCTGCGGCCAGAGGCGCACGTGCCGTCGCCCATTCGGACGGATCCAGTCCATCTGCAGCAGCAGCAGCAGCAGCTGCGGCAGAGCGGGTGCCAGAGATGGCTGGGTCAATGCTGGAGGCACGCTCGTCCCCGGCGAGCCTGAATGACACACACTTCCTGCTGGTGGACTACGCGACCAGCATGAACGACAGCCTCGACTATGCCTCCTATCAGCAGCAGCTGGGCAGCAGCGAGTGCCGCCAGATGGATGGCAATATGACCTATTGGAATCTCACCTGCGATTCGCCACTCGACTACGCACTGCCGCTATACGGCTACTGCATGCCCTTCCTGCTGTTCCTGACCATAATATCCAATTCTCTGATTGTGCTCGTTCTGAGCAAAAAGAGTATGGCCACGCCCACCAACTTTGTGCTAATGGGTAAGTCTATAAGGAAATCTCATAATAAAAAAAATTAAATAAACAAATATATTTTTAATTTAAATAAAAATATTAATTTAACTTTAACATTATTTATTACATACGTTTAGCTTCAAATTAATTATTTGAATATCCTACTTTACAAATTTTAAACAAATTTAGAAAAAATCCAAAAACCTTATAGAAACATCTTAGTTTTTACAATTATTTATTTTAAATATATCAAAAAACAAAAAAAAAAAACTAATGTAAGAATTAATAGTTAATACATATGAAAATTGTTTTAACTCTTTGTCTTTTTCGCTGCTGTGCAAGAAAAATCTAATACCAATATGCATACTTATTGCAGGAATATTAAACGCCAAAAGGTTATTCAAATTTATATCATTTTGCTGAGACTTTAATTTTTATAATAGGTTTACAGCATCAGCGACTTATTTATGTTACTATAGTAATTTATGATGGGTATTTGATAAAGAAATTCCGTAACTCCAGCTGCTTAGCTTGAAAGCCTCTTAGGCCTTAGTATCGATAAATCGATATTCCGATTGCATTTGGCAAGGCCAAAGCTTAGCAGCCCTTTTGTGCTAAAAACAATTTTATGATTATTACATATTTTTTATTCCATGTCATTTAATTTGTGAAGTGCTCAGCCCCCCGGTCCACGTCCTGGTCCTGGTCCTGTTCCCCTCATACGCGCAGATCCTTTTAATGCGTCACAATGTTAAATCAGGCAGAAGTTTTGCGAGATTTCAAAATAGCTGACAATGTGCGTGCCACGTTTCGAAACACACCACCCCCCTCCCCCCGCACTCTGGTACACGCATTCCGCGTGCCGCAACTTCAAGTAATGCTGAGATATTCTAACTGCGTGTGTAATGCTAATAGCTAACTGAGGGGAACGGGCAGCCTTCAGTTGTGCGGCATTTGCCACTGATTTATAAAAAGTCGCCCGCCGACTATGACACTGGATTGAGAATTTCTAGGGGCATTTCTACAGACAGTGGCTGGGAGGAAGGGAGGAAGTTGAAGTGCACAGATATCAATTTCCGGCAGAGCCCGGGCCAATGTAATTTTTAGCCGCAGATTACACAAGTCCAAGAACTGTGGGAATATAGAAAGACAATGTAAGCTAGAAGTGTCTCCCATAAGCCTGCTGATGAGTGAAACCATTTCATAACGGACAGCGGACGGACAACTGTGGCTTGCCACGCCACGCTGCCTGTCAATGGGTTAATCTCGTTCAGTGCGCGTCGAAAGTGTCGGGCTAATCGCATTTGGTGACAGGCACGAGGCGAGCTAAGCGACGATAAATGACAGCAGTCCAAACATGAAATGAACTTTGGCCCGAGTGGCCCAGGAAAAAGAGCAGCCAGTACAGAACAGAACAGTTGACTGAAACTGAACACGAAGCCCCCATGGAGCAAGGGTCGGCGCAGCAGAGACCCGTCCCGACCCGACTCGGGGTTGACTTTGTTGTCCTTGTCGTCACGCAGGGCGTATGGAGAACTTGAAGTTTAATGCAGCAGCCAACTAGAATGAAATACAAATAAAACGCCAAGCTGATTAGCTCCTGCTGCTGATTCTGTCAAGGGTAAAGGGCATTTAATTAATTAAAGCAACTGCTTATTTAATAACCACTTTTAAAATACACTCAGACGCAATGCAACAACTGGGGGCAAGTTAGTCGGCTATTCCCTTATTGAATCAAAGCGACCCTCGTTCCACATTGCATTTAATTTATTCATTATTTGCTAGAGTTTTTTTTGCCTCTCCCTTTGTTGCTGCACATTTGTTGGGGGCAATTTTAAGTTTTCGGCTATCTCGTATTTGTGTGACACAATTTCTGGCTTGTTTTCGTGCAACTGTCAAACTATGACATTAAAAAGTTACTTTGCGGTCGACCCAGTCAGCGATAAGTTTGACAGTTGCATTTAAGTGTTGGCAGCTGCAGTTGGCATTTATTTTACAAAAATGTACAAATGGAGTCAGCCAAAATTCAAGTAGTAAAAACAAATACGTGATATATGTATATACTGACAACATTTTGACAGCATATGAAATGTAGAAAAGTTTCTTTTATGTTTGGTCAAGCTTTATTAGTAGCTTTTAAGCATAAGCTTCACATAATAAAAAAATATTGAATCAATTTAAGCCCTCAAACTAGTTTTGAAGCCCCACAATAAGTTGGTCAAGCCACAGTCTAACCCAATTTGTCACATTTGTTTGTTGTCACTCTCCCAATAATCTCTATCTCTTTCTCTTTCTATCTTTTCAGGCATGGCCATTTGCGATCTGCTGACGGTTGTTTTTCCCGCGCCCGGCCTCTGGTATATGTACACATTTGGCAATCATTATAAGCCCATGCATCCGGTCTCCATGTGTCTGGCCTACAGCATTTTCAATGAGGTAAACAGAAGAGGGAAAAAGAACACATCCGAAACCGCAACCACAACACGATACTGCTCCATAAGAAACCAGCTATCGTGGGGTTTGTTTAGTGAACAGGAAGAAGCAGTCAAAGATGATGAAGAAGAAGCAGCAGCCGCACCTTAATTGCTTAGGCAAGTTCAAGTGGGCAAGTTCGTAGTTTTGTTCGCTCTATGTAGAGCTTAGGCCAGGATAGTTAGCGAAAGAGCGAAAGAGTAGGAGGGGGGCATATGAGGGAGGGGAGGGCGCTCATTGACCTAAATAAAATGCTTGGCTGCAAGCGGGCGTCCTTTGTTAGTATAGAGAGTGTTGATGTATGACGCGTAAGCATTCTGTGTCCTGGGGTGCACAATCTAGGTCTAGTCTGTTGTGCAATCGTTGTCGTTGTCGTTATCGTTATCGTTATCGCATTTGCTGCTGCGTTACGTTTGCACTTTGTGTGTCATTTCTGTCAGCATAATGAAAGACCAAAACTTGATGGAGGCATGCGTATTTTATTTTATTTTTTTTTTTTGTTATGCTTTGTTTGGTTTTTTGTTTTGTTTTTACCACGAACCGGGTGTCAATTTGGCCACCCCATTCAACATATTCAACGTATTCATTCATTCGTTCATTCATTCGGGGCACTCTGCTCACACTTATTCACTTACTTATTTACATTATCATGGCACTCCCCCCCCTCCATTAGATGTCGCACGTTTGCCTTGATTAATCAACATTTTCAATTTATGGCGCTCGTTTAGAGCACCAGAAACAGAAACAGAAACAGAAGAGGTGCGCTGCTGGGTGGGAAAAAAGATGGCGGCATAAAGCAAAACTGTTTACTCACTTCAATGGAGTAGTGTCGAGCTGATAAAGTGTGCCCCCATTGTCGTTGTTGTTGTTGTTGTTGTTGTTGGAATTGATGTTGTTATTGTTGCCGCTACGTGCTGCGACCGGGCTCCCAGGGGATTTGTACCAGCTAAATTCCATGCTGTGCCCCGCATTGTAACAAGGGAGCGGAATGGGCTTTTTGTTAGTTGGTTTCGAGTCTCTGGCTATCTGCGTATGACGGCCATAAAATTCAACTCACACACAAAGGCTGTGTGTAATAACCACCAGGCGGCCATTGCAGCTGAAGTTGAAGATTTCGTAACATTTCCCTGGAAATTTATATGCCTCTCGCAAGTCTCGAAAGTCTCGGGGCGGCGCGTTTAATGGTCATGTTAATGTGTCAGCCGAGCGGCGGCTGAAGTGGTGCCACGTTTCCCAGCAATCACTCCTGGCTCGAAAACCACCAACAACAACAGTGGTTTTGTTATGGCATATCTCAACTGGCATCTAAGCGTTGGGCGGGCGCCTCTTGTAATTGCAGCTGTGCCCGTTGTCAGAGTTGTCAGAGCCGTCAGATAAATACTCATAAATCGGATTAGGGCGCTCTTTGCTGCACAAATGTGGTTGGCTATGCAATGTTCTACAAAGTGTTAGCTGCATTCAAAAACAGCAGCCAAACTTGTGCTGGTGCATTAGGAACTTTCAGTTGTGGTTGTATTCCCAACAGACTTCATGAAATCAACCAGTTTAAATTAAGAGCGATTGCAATTCAGACAGCTGACAGCTGTTTTGTGTCAAGTATTGTTTATGACACAACTAGAATTACATCCGATTTATCTGCGATTATGGAACAGAATTGATGAACAGAAGCTCGCTCCACGAATTCTCTTCTGGAGTTAGCTGGATTTGTCTCTAATCAATTCAAAGTCTTTTTATAATAATAATAAATTCAAATTTATGTCCTTATTAAGAATATTACAATATTGTGCCTACGTACGATCGAAAAGAAAATTGTGTTTTTGAATAAACACAAAAGAAGTTTTAAAAACTGCCTATTTTAACTTAGCAATTGATAGAGTTAAAAAATGTTAAAATATGAGCAAAATATCACTAGCATTATAATAGATCGATTATATATATGCAAGTGTATTTAGAGTTCGACAGCTCTCTTGATCCCTATTCATTTGCTTGAGAACTGTGCACGAATTCATTTAGCAAATTCATGAATTAACGATGAGCTCGCAAATTGCAAATAAACATGCCAATTTAAGGCAGGCTAATTAAAGGATTTTTCAAATTGAGCAAGGATAAACGCAACACACAGCACACACACATACAGAGACGCACTTTATGCGCCTAATATGCGACTTATGCTCATGTCCTTTTCTGTACTTTCAGATAATGCCTGCCATGTGCCACACCATCTCTGTGTGGCTGACTTTGGCCCTAGCCGTGCAAAGGTAAATATGAAATTAATGCTTTTACTTACTTGTTAAGATATCACTCATCATCTGGCTTAGACTTTGAGTTTGACTTTAACGCACACTCACACTCACGCTCACACTGAGAATGCGGCCCATACAAAAAGGACCTTCGACTCAGGCACAGCAGCCAGCCAGCCAGCCCCATTTCTACCCCTGACTGAGTGACTCCGAGAGTTCTTGACTTGTCAATGGCATAATAAATCAGCTCTGCGCTCTGTCGGCCACGTTGTTGTCGAGTTGTCAATACACTCACAGCGGCCTATGCCAGCCATACAAATTATGCTCACGAACAAAGAGGCTGACTTGTCTTTCGTCCAGTTAACGCCGCGTATGAGTAATATGCGTGTCGCGGCAATGCCTCTGAACATGACACATACTCAAATATACACATGAGTGTGTTTCTGTGTTGGTGTCTGTCTCGGTCTCGGTGTCTGTTTCTGTGTTGGTGTTGGTGTCTGTGTCAGGGTGCTCTCAATCAACCGCATTTGTTTCACAAATCGCTTGTTGCCTTCTTTTGTAGCACCCACTTTTTTTTTTTAGCTCACTTATGCGCTTAAAAGGCAAAACAGCATTTTGCATAAAAGGAAGGCTTCGGCCCACTTTGCCCCAAAATATGGCTCTAGTATTTATAAGCATGTATTTGCCTATATAAAATGATCAAAAAGCAACGCGCATTCGGGCTCACAAAAAAACACTGTGGGCAAATGGTTCAGATTTGTGGCATAAATTCTGTTTAGGGTACTCAAAGTGAACTTATTTAAAATTATATATTTTATGATTTATGTATACCTCAAAAAAAAAAAAAAAAAAACAAAATAAATTTTTTTTAAAACATTTGCTATAATTAAATATCGGTGCAAATGTGAACTTCAATCAGAAACCTTTATACTCTTTCTTTCGCCCATGGTGAGAATGAGGTCTTGGTAACAATGTGTCAATTGGCCGCAGTCTTTAAACTCAAATTGTTTAGCTGTA
Organism: Drosophila micromelanica; assembly: GCA_004143825.1. Lineage (NCBI taxonomy): Eukaryota > Metazoa > Arthropoda > Insecta > Diptera > Drosophilidae > Drosophila > Drosophila micromelanica. Next base: position 30,632 of record SCDY01000506.1, read on the forward strand.
GGGCCATAAATAAATAAGGGCCGCTCAGAGTGGGTCAATGCTGTAAATGTTTTATATGTACACGTATATGTATATTAACGTACAACAGAATGAAAAACAATAAACTAATATATATAAAATTGGCAACATAAATCGTGAGTATGTCGGGGTCCGTGTCTGTGCTCCGTGCTCCGCGTCCGTGCCCCGCGCCCTCGCTGCGCCATTGAGTGGCAAATGTATATAAAATACGTATACGTATTCACATCTACAAAATTTTTCAAGTGGCATAGAGCAAGCGAGCGGGCCAAGGACCACTCGAAAGCCGGGCGCATTGTGTTCTATTAACTCATGTGTGGGATCATAAATTTAACAGCTTTGCAAATAAATTTCGCAGGCCACAAAAAAAAAAATAAACCAAAATGGTAAGAAAAATAAAACAAACTCTGGCTAAAAAAAAACCCAAAAAAAAATCTATGAAAATAGTCATAAATATTTGTGCCATTATGCGACTTGGACCGCTTCGAGTGGTCGTCGGTTAACGGTGTGGGTGTGTGGGTGTATGGGTGTGTGTATGTGTGCAAATAGCTAAATAATATGTTGCGGCATGGGACACATTCACCAGACATCCCTTTGCTCACATTTTCTAAAACGCGTTGAAAATTGCCAGAGAACAAATAGCACGATAAAACATTTAACGTTTATTGTTATTATTGCCGTTATTGTTGTTGTTGCCAACTTATTGTATTTCAAGTAATTTTATGTGCTGACAGAAGTAAGAGCCATTGGACGTCAAGTTGGACCCCGTGAGGAGCCACATTCGACAGTGGTGTGAGTGAGATATAATTGAATGAAATGAGTGTGTGTGTGCGTGTGTGTGTGTGTGTATGTGCGTGTGTGTGTGTGTGTGTGTGTGTGTGTGTGTGTGTGTCAAATGAATATCAGAACAGAGGAAGAGGAAGAAATGCATAATGCCAATAAGTAGATTAAAATAACTATTTAAGGACAACATGAATAAGTACTTTTGAGTAGTACTCAAAGGACAAACCAACTGTGAATAAAGACATGCTCAATTACAAAATTAATGCAATGATTCAGCTGAATGATTGAATGACTATGAATAAAAAGCACGCTGAAAATTGTGAAACTACGTTTGTTCTCTATCCGTTTTTAAGAATATGCTAATTACTCATACTAATTATTTGGCTGGATGAATTGCGTACATTTTGATGATTTATTATTCCGCATCGATGCGGCTGATGAAAGTTGGTAATTTTATGGCAACGAAACTCAATTGCATGGAGACTGGATCAGAATCTCTCCATCTAGCCGGCGACTGCTAAATGTAATTCATTCAATTATTAATATCAATTCCATTTAAGGCTAAACGGCTGGCAATCGTTTCGTCCTTTGTTTACGATTGCTTTCAACTTTAATGAAATCCCCGCTTGACAAAGGTCCAATGAAAGATTGATTGAAAACCATTTTGAATAGCCGCACCAAAAAACGAGAACCAAGACCGAGACCGAGACTAAAACCGAGACGCTGTGCCAATAATTATGCGCATAAATTAAGCCGGAGGGGCGGAGCATTGAGACGACCAAAAGCAGAGCTGCGCGAGCTTAGCGCAAACATACTCTGTGGACCAACCACAACTATGCCTATGGCCTGGTGGGGCCTTCAACCTAAAAACTATAAAGCCGCAAAAGTCGCGGCCAAAAACTTTTTATAAACTCCAAGGCGACGACACCATCCTGCCACACCATCGTTGCCGGCTAGCGAGCTAGCGATCCTGGCCAACATGTTGACAGCGACGATGCGAGTGCTTTTTATAAATAACGAAAATTATGAAATTATAAAATGGCACGTTGATTAGCTTTTCTTAGGGTTTGCTTTGATTGTGTGTGGCAGGTGGCACGTGGCAGGTGGCAGGTGGCAGGTGACGACATTATCAACACGTTGCTATCATAAACTTGCACCTGCAAAATTGGTTTATTCCTCGGCCTGGCAGGCTATAAAATTATATTAGGCAAATGCGCTGGCAACGTTGCTTTTATGCCTTAACTCGGATAACATTTCATGAATAAAATCCATCGCCAGACACTCTAATGGCCGTCAGATAAAGTCCAACTTGATGCATGCGTTTTATTTTCAACAAAAAATTTAAATTTAAATTTGCATTCCCCAAATCCACACAAAGAGTTGTCATGTTGCAAACGTCCACAATAAATTGGCATCTGAGCAAAAACTATTTTTAATATAGCAACTAATTGGTAAAATCGAGTTCAAATTTCACTGTTAGCTCAGCTCAATAGTCGATTCGTATATGGGCGTTGTTTGAGAGCTGCAAATAAATATAATGAATAGTCCAGAAACTTGTCAAACTATAAATATTCAATAACAATTTTACACATATCTCACATACAAAAATTTTAGCAGAGTTTATTCTGATTTTTTTTTTTTTTTTTCTATTTCAATTATATTCCAGCTGCAAGTTATTTATTATATTTTGAAATAAACATAGCATTCTAAATTTACGGTACGAACTGAAAACCCGCAATCCTCGTTAAATGTAAATCCTCGATTTGCAACTTTTCATTTTTTATTTTCTTAGCTTGCTACTTGAGATTGCGGCTATTAAAAGCCTTAAAAAGTTATGTTTAAAAATAAATTTTCCAATGAAAATAAATTTAAGTGTTTGGTGACATTAAAACGGTTTTAACTTAAGCTCTCTAGTTGTAAGTGCAACAACTTCAATAAGTGCAACCACCCTGAATATCTGTAGTTGCGATTACCGAGTTTCTACTGTATACGTATTGCAAAAGAAATTTAAAAAAATTTAACATGGAATTGTTTATTTTGCCATTTGGGGGAAATAAAATAAATTTAAAAAAAAAATAAGTAAAACACTCGTGATAAATTGAATTGTAATTGCAGGTACATTTACGTCTGTCACGCACCAATGGCACGCACCTGGTGCACCATGCCACGCGTGCGTCGTTGCACGTTCTACATTGGATTGCTGGCGTTTCTGCACCAGTTGCCTCGGTTCTTTGATCGCACCTATTTGCCCTTGCAGATCGAGTGGAACGGCAATGAGACGGAGGTGTGCCATCTGGAGACGTCGCTGTGGGTGCACGAGTACATTGGGGTGGACCTATATTACACCAGCTACTATCTGTTTCGGGTGCTGTTCGTCAATCTGCTGCCGTGCATCATTTTGGTGACATTGAACATTCTGCTGTTCGCTGCTCTGAGGCAGGCGCAGGAGCGGCGCAAGCTGCTGTTCCGCGAGAACCGCAAGAAGGAGTGCAAGAAGTTGAGGGACTCCAACTGCACCACCCTGATGCTGATCGTGGTCGTTTCGGTGTTTCTCATCGCCGAGATACCCATTGCCGTTGTGACGGCCATGCACATTGTCAGCTCACTGATCATTGAATTCCTTGACTATGGCATCGCGAACATATTCATATTGCTGACCAATTTCTTTCTGGTGCTCAGCTATCCGATTAACTTTGGCATCTACTGCGGCATGTCGCGCCAGTTTCGCGAGACATTCAAGGAGATCTTCTTGGGCCGCATCGCCGGCAAAAAGGACAGCTCGTCCAAGTACTCGATCGTGAATGGCCCACGCACCTGCACCAACACCAACGAGACCGTCCTCTAGTAATTGGTGATGTTGGTGCCGCGGCGTGGCAGCAGCGATCACCATCGCAGCACCGCCGTTTGCACCGCTGTCGCCGATGGCACCGCCAGCACTGCAACGGAGACAGCCGGCAAGGCGCCGCAGCATCAGCATCAGCATCTACACTTGCATCATCATCATCATTTTCAGCAGCGACGCACCAGCAACATGGACATCATTGCCGAAGAGCGGAACGTTTAATTGATTTTAATTAGCTGCATTCCGTGCTGGAAATTATTCGAATACTCTGGTTACAAACCAACCAATTAAATTTTATATTGATCCCGGAAAACAATAACAAACGAAATAAAAATGCTTTCTTCGCGAAATTTCTCTTTTGGCGCAATTATGGCGAAAGTGAGTTGGAGAACAGCTTTTGGTGTGAACGGAATATGCTACTTGATATCCAAATACTAAATAAAAACTAATATACATCTTTGATTCCAGATAATACAATTTGTGGTATTTATATACTAGTAAAAAAAAAACTAAATAAGTGAAAATATTAATACAGATTTTTGATGTTCAATGTTTGTTCTAGTTCACTGATTAAAGAGTTATATACGAATTGCTTATAACATATGTATTTATGAATGTGTACCGAAATAATAAATCACTAAAGCATATTTGAAAATCGCGTTCCACTCTACTAGAGTTCCGATATATTTAGGTATACAGATACACCTTTGTAGGATACAAATAAATGTACAACTAAAGAATAAAATGTTTCAAGAATTGGCAAATCTAAAGTGATAAACAATTTGAATAAAATAATATTAATTCATAAAATAAATGTTCGAAATAAAACACAGAATATCTGATACCCGTATACAACACTTAGTTATGTACTAATAAATATTATCACACATTTTGCGAGTCTTTATTCAATGGAAGTTATATATACATATATAAGCATGAAATCAATATGATGAGTATATTACAAATAATTACAGGAACGGGATGAATAGTTAAGCACGTATTTAAACAAACAAAAACAAAATCAAATTGACCTATGTATACATAGCTATAATATAAAGTATTTACAAACACAAACACAAAATATACTAGTCTAAAGTTTATTTTTGTGCGAATTTTGGGCAGCATTTGTAAAAGTTTTTGTGAACAAAATCTAATTAAACTTTTACAATAAGCTGACTTTGGTTAAGTGAAAACTAATCGTAAGCTAAACAACAGGCGATAAACACAAATATATATATAAAACTCATTTAAATTTGTAAACCTTTCGAGCCCCAAAGTTTACTGATTTAAATGACAAATAATTTCAATAAGTAAAATCAATAAACGAATTTCAAGTTGACAAAGCAGCAACAACTTTCAATCTTCGGTGTTAGCAAGTAAAAATTATAATAATAAAATAATGAAAAACCGCATTCAATGATATTTCCCAGCTATAAAGTGGTTTTTCGTAGTACTTTTTTTTGTTTAGATATAAGCAGTATATACACACATATATAGATATATATTCATATACATGAATGTAAGTATTAAAGCGATTTAATGTTGATATGTCTGTGTACAAGTAAATATAAAAAATAAAAAAACGCAAATTTCAAGTTTAAATGTTTTAAATGTATGTAAATTAGTTCGGTAAGTGGAAATACAAATAAACCAAAACTTCAAGTTTTCTGTCTGAATGGAAATTATTTGTTGTTATTACTTTAACCATCGTCTTCTTATTTATACATGTATTAAGATACTTTGCTCAACACAAAATTGGATTAGGCTTTGTTTACAAAGTAAAAAAGAGAGTTGCTTTTGTGTGTTGTGTACCTTGGAATCCTTTAGAGGAATAATGAAAAAGGGAGGGAAAAAGAAAAGCCAAAATGAAAGAGAGAGTATGAGAGGGGAAGAGAGAAGAGAAAAAAAGAAAGCGTAAAAGAGGGTGAGAAAGAAAGATATAAAGACAGGCAAAAATAGAGAGAGCGAGAGATAGAGAGAGGGAAAAATAGAGAGAGATAAAAAGAGAGAGAAAGAGGTAGAGAGAGAGCGCGACTATAGAGCGACGTGGAAGAGTGTGAGAGAGAGAGAGAGAGAGAGACAGAGAAAATGATAAAGAGAGAGATCAATAGAGAGCGAGAATATAGAGCCACGTAGAGATAGTGAGAGAGAGATATATAGAGATAAAGAGAAAGAGAAAGAAATTAAAATCGCGAGAGAGAGACGAGTAAGTCAGATCTACTTACCATCAAAAAATACACACCTTTTTAAATAAAACTTTTAAAGAACACACACACCACACTAAATACAGCACTGCTAGCATTACTTAAATTCATGAGAATCGCATAGAGGGGTACTGGATAATAAGCATAAATCCCCCACACTACGGACAGCTTTTTTTTTAATAACAGCTGGCATAGAGAGAGAGAGAGAGAGGGAGAGGGAGAGAGAGAGAGAGAGAAAAAATACTAAAAAGAAGTAAGCATTAATCGTTATTCGAACCCAATAAGCAACATATACATACATGAGTTTTCTAATAAGAAGGTAGACACATTTACAGCAGAAAGGGATTGCCATGCTGATCGAGAATATATACTTATTTATGCGTTCTTATATACATGTCAATTTCATAGCTCTGTGGATCAGTAGAGTTGGCAGCTGCGCTGATGCGGACTGTGCCCGCAGCCGAAGGCGCGCGCAAAGTGTTGCGAGCTGGCGACGGCATCGTTGACGCGCTGTCGACTGCCGCCGTGGAGGCTGCTGTCCTGCAGCACCTGATCGTCCTGGCAAAAGAACTGGGCAAAGTTGAGAAAGAAGATGCGTTCGCTCGAATAACCGCAGCTGTCGCTCGCATTGCAGGCGTCCGGAAAATAGCTGTCGTAGGCAACGGCGAGTCCGTTGATGTCCGCGAACTTCTCGTCGGCCATTTGGCCGTGACGGCGACGCAGGCAGCGCGTCTGGCTGGCAAAACGCCCATTGGCCAGCAGACGTCGCTGCTGCTGCGCCGTCGCCACCCTGCCACGCCCATCGTAGTGCACATCGCTGGGTGCAAAGCCGTGCGACAGCTCGTGCGCGATCAGAAAGCCGAGCGCGCTGTGCGTGAACAGAGGCCCCTGGTGCGGCCTGTACAGGTTGGCCCCCAGCAGCGACAGCGGCAGCAGCACCAGATTCCGGCTCGGCTGAAAGAACGGCGACGCATAGCTGCCGAATCCGTCCGGCTGCAGCAGATACAAATCGGTTTCGGTTGCCGTCGTTGCCGCCCAGCGCTCCGTCTGCCGCAGCACGGCCAAAATATTGCCGTAGTAGTCGCTGGCGCTCAGCTGCAGCTGTGCGTAGTGCGCCTCCAGCTGCTCCAGCTGCCGCTGCTCGTCCGTCGCGTCCGGCAGCACGCCCAGCCGCAGTCGCATGCGGCGCAGCTTCTCCAGCAGATAGCGCTGTGTGCCGCTCCCGAACTGGTTGCGATTGGCCCGCAGGCGGTCGGCGAAGCGCTGGCGCAGCCGCTCGAACAGCGCGTGCAATGTGCCGTTAGTCAGCTGACGCTGCGCCGGCGACTGTTGCTGCGCCAGCAGCCAAACGGCCGCGTGCGTCAGCAGCTGGCGCGACTGCGCCGCGCACTCCTGCCGCCCGAACGCCGGCGCCGACGCCTTCGCCGGCAGCAGCTGCAGCCTGTGCAGCCTGTGCAGCAGCCGCAGCTGCAGATAGCGCACCAGCAGCGGCGCCGGCTGCGCAGCCAGCAGAGCGGACAGACGCCGCAAATAGGGCCGCCAGCGAGCCACCGGCAGTGGCAGCAACCAAAGCGATTCCGCGTCGATGTCCGCCTCGGACTCCGACTCCGATTCGGATTCCGCTTCCGCTTCCGTCTCCGGCTGCTCGTGGGCGCAGAGCCACAGCTGGCTCTCCAGCTGCTTGACCTGCTGCCAGAGCTGCGACTGCGGCACGCCCAGCGGCTGGAGGGCGCGATAGAGGCGTCTGAACTGGGCGCGATCCAGCAGCTGAAAGTCGACTGCGTCTGCAGCCAGCTGCGGCCAAGGCGGTTGCAGCTGCAGCAGCCACAGCATCTCCGCATCTCCAGCGCCCCGAGACGTTGTTGCCCGCTCCTCCTCCTCCTCCTCCTCCGCCCACTCGGCTTCGTACTGCATCAAAGCCGGCAGGCCGTAGCTCTTCAGTAGCCGCAGCAGCGGCCGCCAGTCGTTGTCCTCGCTCTCCATGTCGATGTTGCCCCAGACGCGCAGCCAGCGCACAAACTGTGCCGCGTTGTAGCGTCCGTCGTGGGCGCGGCAGGCGGCAAAGTTGTCGCGCAGCAGCCGGACAAAGCGCGGCTCATCTCGGCGCGGCTGCTGCTCCAGCAGCGTGGCCAAGCGTCCGTGGTAAACGTGGTCCAGCTGCTCCAACTGGCTGCGGTAGGCGGCGCCCGCATGCGCCCGGGCCCAGCCGCCGCAGGCATGTTCATAGAAGTCGAGGCACGCGTCCGCGCTCGCGTTCATGTGGCGCTCCAAGTAGCCACAGCTGCCGAGATGCGGCATCAACAGCAGCTGCAGCAGCAACAGTGTGCACTTTTCACGTACGTTGCGCATCGAGTTTGCGTGTGAACTGCGCAAAATCATCCGGCGATGAGCCGCTGATAATTATTCATTAGAATGGGAGAAGCGTCCGACGGCGATGGCCCACTTGATAACCCGCTCAGACGGTGCCACGATGACGTCATCGCCTCATCGCTCGAGAAATTGCCAAGCGAACCGATTGACAAACGTTGAGAATCGCAACTCGTCGCTGCCTCTCATTTCTACTGCAATCAGATAAATAATCAACTATTTTTGTACCTAAATAAGGCATATGCGTTGTCAAAGTCCGTTCGGATTCAAGTATTATTTAAATGATGAATAAAATATTCTTAATATTTTAAACAAAATCCAAGAAATCAACAATCAAAAACAAATTACGAGTCGAATCAATTCCCCAATAATAATCAGCCAAATCTGAACTAGTGTTGATTTAATGATATACTCAAAAAAGATAATTGAAAATAACAACAATACAATATAATATAAGAATATGTACTATTTATCTATAAAATTAATTTTCTCTTAAAATTAGCAAAATGCATTTAAAGCAAAATCGAAAATTTTTGATAAACTTCATACTTTCATACTTCAATTATATTCAATTCAAAAATGTTGTTATACTTTTTGCGGCATTGTAGGGCTGATAGTTACATATATATACAATACATATATAAGACAGGTTTTCTATTTCAATAAAATCTTGCGTTAATTTTGAAAAACAAAGGTACTGAATGTAATTCGTTGAGATAGAGAATTATTTTAAAAAGAAAGTTCTTTGATATGAATATAAAAATTGTTCACATCAATCGCGTTAGCTTCGAACTTCAAACTAAAAAAATAAACTTTTGTATTCAAATACTTATTGGATGGACTTCTCGGAGCATTTGATAAGCAGACACGCTTAAGATAGCTTTTCCTGATTATCCGCTCTTCAATAGCTTGGCAAAATGTCCGAGACTTAAAAAATCTTCTTTTTGTTGGTTGCGAAAAGTAGAGGGACGGCTTAAACGTAGAGGGACGGCTAAGAAATGATGCCTACAAGCTTACAAAATGGAAGCGGCGAGTGCGGGGGGAAAATCCGTTATAAAACAAAACTGCAGCACACACAAAAATGCAACGAAAATGGCAGCGTCGTTTTCTCATTCAGATTTAATGTTCTTGCCGCTGAAGTGTGGCCAGTGGGCGGGCGGTGGGTGTGGCCGGGAGAGGTTTTGGCTGCACTTGAAAGTTTTCATCAAAGTCATGAGATTGCGTTGGCTTTTAGCCTTTGCAATTTCAGTGTGTGTGCGTGTGTGTGTGTGTGTGTGTGTGCGTGGCAGTGCGTAGCGAGAAAATGTCCTTAGAATGTGATGGAGAAGCCGCCAAAGTGCTGTTGCCACAATTTCGCCGGAAAACTGCCGCTGGCGTAGCCGCTACCGCTGAGCATTGCACTCAACTGCCACATAACTTGAGCTGATAGCTCAGTGGCAGTGGCATGTGGCAAGTGGCATGTGGCATCGCAGGTCCTGTGGCAAGGCTAACCGCACTCAGGATTTCGTTAGACGTGATCTATTTGTAATGACTGCAGTTTTCCGAGCAAAAATTTTAGCATTTATTATATAACAGGAAGCAAAAGCAAAACGAGACAAAGACGAAGATAAATTGTAAGCCTTTTTACGCAACCAGCAGCAGCTCCAAAAAGTAGGCAACAAACTTGCAGCACATGCCTCATTTATTTTAGTCCCAATTGATTGACGGCAACGCACAACAAAACACCACACACACACTCACACACACACACACAGTGAAAAGTGTATAAGTGGCAAAGTTTCATATTAAAGCAACAGCAACAACAACAAAAACAACAACAACAACACTAATAACATTGATACGGGGCCAACAGATAATCAATCAGAAGCTGCTTATTGGCTTTTCAAAATGCGTTGCTAACAAAATAAATAAAAGTCAAGCGACAATGTGGCATGTTATGCTGCCACAACCACTACCAAAATGGCATATACAGCCCACAACCCCCCACCCCCCACCCCCAAACGCCAACTCCTACCCCAACCCCAACCTATTCCCGCTCTGTCCGTACAAATAGGCCGTGTCCAAGGCTCGATTCACAGAACTGTTGTTTGCCGCCTCCTAATCCCAATTTAATATTGTGTGTGGCTTATGTGTATTTATGCTGCTATGCATGAGTGTGTGTGTGTGTGTGTGTGTGTGAGCGTGTGACCATATAACTAAGCCCATAGCAGTATCCAAGTTGCGATAAACGCACTTAATCAAAGGCAATTAGGCTTTTAAGCATTGTTTTTGGTGCTGCCACTGCAGCCAACGGTACCTAATTAATTTTCAATTGAATTTGGCACTCTCGCAAACACACACACACACACACACACACACACACACACACACAAGAAAAGTACTTGCTTTGGGGACACACTGCGACACGGCGTTGATTTTCAACTCTTCATTCAATTAAGGCCTTGGTGCAGTATTTATTTGACATTGTTTTGAAACCGCCTCAAACTGGACTTTAGTCCAATTTGAATTACTAACCATAAGCAAAGACTTTATATATATATAATTATGAAATTTTGAAAACAAAAATGTTCAAAAATGAGTAGGAGGCACATGCAAATTTTCTTTTTCAAGAATGCATCGATTTTAAATTTAGAATCGAGGTTAAGGAAAAATCATGACCAGAATGCCATCAAACATGAAAATCGGTTCAGTTTTGCCAAATTTATGAGAGTTTCAAATATGATACCTATGGATTCGTTAATATTCAAGAACAATAAATTTCTCAAATTTAAAGCACTAAAATCGTACTTTTAATGAGGATTAAGATTTTCACAGAATAAGGTGTTATAGCCGCTAAAACTATTCTATTGTGTATTCAAGTATCTTTCAATGAAAACCAAAACTGAAGGCAGATAATTTTCAATTTCGCTTGCATAGGAAACACTTAACTACTTCTCGATAAATACAAGATTCAGAACAACATTTCTGAATTTTTACCAGTTAATTTGGCTGTAATTCTAATTTATCTACTTTAATTTATGTGGAAAAATATGTATACAAAAAATCTCGCAGAATTGTTAATTCTACGTTATACCAAACTATAGTAAACTGCAAATTTAATTACAAGACCTGACAAATGAAATATATATAAATCCATATATAGTCATCAAAAAATAATTCATTTGATGGGTCAATAATTTTTTTTTTCAGCCTGTTATGTATCTACAAATATGCTTTAAATTTAACATGTACAATTTTTTATTCGTGTACCAATAATCAATACATTTTGTATTGACAGTAAAAAGTAATAGAAAGAGTTCATAAGCAGAACCCTTTAAAAGTCATTAAAAATATAAGGGAGAAAGTTAAAAAGGATATCATTTGGGTAATTAAATTAGAGCTTTAGCCTTGTTTAGTCCATATCTCTGATCTTAAGCATAATGAAAGTTTCAACTCTCTTTAATTTGTGTTAATAGGTTTAATACTTTTGCTTTAGGCTATTAGCCCAAATTACGAAATTACAAAACGAGCGAACGTTAACATAAACCAAATAAAAACGGATGCCAAAAGACGGTAAATGGCAAATATCCCTTGCAATTAAACATAAAGCCCGAAAACCGTAAAACCCGAAAACGCTCAGACAAACCGCAGACAAATGGCAGAGCTCCCAAAACATGAATAACAAAAAAAATCATATAAAAAAAAATTGCCGCATGCATTTAAATTAAAATTCACCCGCCCGCCAGGCATTCGTTTTGTCTGTCCCTTTGTTCTGGTACCGGGACTGGCCGTGGTCCAGCTTTACCTAATTGCGTACGCCTCGGGACACCAATAACAACTACAACCGCAATAACAAACACACACACACACATACACACAGAGAACTATCAATTCTGAAATGCGGTTGTGCACTGGATGAGCTTTTGGCACATAATTAGCTGTGAATGATGGAAACGCTTTAAGCCTGCACTCGCACTCACAACAAGTCCCCACTTTCTGATTACAAAATGTCAACAAAAAAACCGTCTTTTGTTGCAAGCCAACCGACACTCTGTGGCCATTTTGGACCAGCAGACCTTTTGCGGCTTCAACCAGTTTGTTTGTTTCTCAGAACTTGTGGCCTCCATCAAACGGCATCAAATGGCAGCAAAAGAAAGGCCACAAGAGTCGAGTCCAAAAATTTAATTTTTCATTGATAATCTTGGTTTCGTTAAAATATTCCATTTGGGACTTTGGCTTATATACCGCAGTATAGGGTATTTCAATGTTGTGACTAGGTTTCTAGTTCAATAATAACAGCCAAGTCGATTTAGCCAGGCTTAAATGATAAAATTGTTTATATCTATAGGCGAATTCGATTTCGCAATTGATTTTCTATCCTTCTGCAAAAAATCGATGTTAATTTCGGAGTCAGTATGCTTTTACTATTATCGATTTTCTATGAAATCTGCACTGACTATTATTAAATTTCAATTACACTATTTTTTGGTTCTTTACCACTTATCACTAAATGGCTCAAATTGCCAAAATGCAATCACTTATAACTGCGTAATAGAAACAATCGAACAATGACTTGCATGTATATAATACCCCATATTTTCAAAGGATGACTGGCACTAAAGCCTTGATAATGCATTAAAAAAAAAAGTAAAATAATTCAAGCTCGGGGATATTCATTTATTATTTTTTATATAAAAAAACTCTATTATTACTCTGGAATAATAAAGGTCTTTAATAATTAATGTATTAAAATATATTCGCAAATGAACTTGAACCTGAATTCCTCAAGGAGTGAGCATGTCCAAAATGGTGTTCCACATCTAAATCGGCATAGCGATAAGAACCTACACACATTTATACATAAATTTATATATATATATATTGTATATATATTGTCATATTGCTATTTCATGTTATATTTTTGTATTCGGTTTTCCCTTCAACCGGGCAACTGGGTCGCCATAAATATCAAATGAGCTGGGGCCGCAGGTGTGAGCGACCATTAGCATTTCACTTTTAGGGTGGCACACGCAACAAGGACATTCTGACGTACTGTGGAGCAGCGGGACAGGACAGACATTTGTCACGACTTGTACAATCACGAGGTGTTTCTAATTTATGAATCAACATAATTAGCTTTAATAATATGTTGCCGGCCAGCGTAAATTAGCTGCGTCGCATAAGTGTGCGTGTGTGGGCGTTCTCCACATGGGGGCGTGGCTCAAACACAACCATGTGTGCAGGCCCAAAATTTAGTATTCATATTCATTAAGTGGACTCCGTGGCGAGCAGCACAAGAGCCGCTAGATTCGAGTAGATAAGCTGCGGAACTGTGATTGATGGAGTATCGTGATCGATTGTTAACGATGACTGTGAAGCGGAAATTAATCATAAGAAGTGTGTGTTTCAGTTGTAGACAAAAAAACAAAAAAAAAAGGAAATGGCATAGCAACCTATTTATGGGGTTGGGGTTTCCTATTATTAGCCAAATTCAATTAAGTTGAACTGAGATGCCAGAAAGTCGCTTTAATTAAATCGCTATTTATTTTGCGCCAGGCTATTTTTTGCAGCATACAATCAATTTGTCAAGGACCTCAGGTCTTGGCAAAGTTGTTGACATCCTTCATTACGCCTCTAGTAGACACAACGTAGATAATAATTGTTCTAGGCTTCGACTGTTGCAAGTAATTTGCAACAACTTTTGCCGCACCTTCGTGACCACGTCTCCCCGCCCGCCCGACCGTCCGACCGTCCGTTGCCTTAACTACCTGGCGTATGTGTAATTTATAATGTGTAATGTAATAAACTTTGGCCACGGAATGAAAACTAAAACTACGAAGACAACTCAAATGCGCCAGCAAGGATTACAAATTTACTCCTGACTTCCCGTGTCCTTTCTTTCTTCACTTTCGCGCATTTCCCTCTACGCTGGCCTATCGTCTGTCCATCAATTAATTAGTGCTTTATTAAAAGTTGCTCGGCCCCACTTTTCGCAACTAGTTCGAGAGCTTTTGTGTTCGTTGCCTGGGGCAACAGTTGGGTGTTTTGGCTATCGATATCACGCAGGCTATCGATTGCACCGCCGCCAATCGGCAAATCGAAAAGTGGTCATCGCCGTTGACTGTCAAACACAGGCGGACGACGCCAGCCACAAGATAGCAGCCAGACAGGAGACAAAGCCGCAGGAGTTGCCGATGCGTCCGAGCCGTATTCTAGCCTCAACCTGGAGCACTCTGTGTGTCACATTCGTATGAGCCGACTGCGGTTTTGCAGCAAATCCCCCTGAAATCAAGCTAACATCTCGGTACCATGGGCCCAACACGCATCAGCGGCCATGTGCACAAATTTGCATCGAATTTCACTTTTGCTGCACATTGTGCGAGCCGCGGCGCATGTGCCAAGTGTGCGCGTGTGTGTGTGTGTGGGTGTGGGTGTGGGTGGGGATGTGTTTGACTGCTGGTGAATCGCTGCGAACAGTAGCCGTCATTTAATTTCACGCTTGCCAACCACGACGGTCTCCGTGCTCCCCGTGCTCCCCCGTTGGACACATGTTGACGCTACTGCGGCAAATATTTTGCAACACTATAATTCTGTTAAAGTCCAGTTAGCTGCTAATGCTTTCTAATTTAATTATAGCCCTAGTCAGAGTAGTTCACAGTCAGCGTAAACAAAATTTGCATTTGCGCACAAAGTGGCTACAGAAATTTTCATATTTGTTCAGCCGCGCTCGGGCGGCTGTGGAAACTACCCTGTTAATAGATTGTGAGAGCACTACCAGTGAGGACAGTACTGTCATCCGGCTAAGTATACCCTGTAAACGGAATGGTAGCTGGCACAATTTGTGACAGAAACAGAAACAATATTCAATTATTGCACTTTGGCATTTTACTGATCGTAAGAAATATAATAAAATAAATGTAATTTCACATTAAAAATTTCTTGCTGATATTTATTTATAGAGTTCCACATTACTAAATATATTACATAATGAACTGGGTAGGTTAGCTTATAGGTATATTCTATGCTCTAAATAAATAATGATCATTAACAGACTATAGGGTATCTAGTGGCCTTGTATATTACTTGTTGTTATTGTTATTGTGTTGCTGTTGTTTGCCTGGTCAAGCTAAGCTAATGCTACAAAAGTGGCAGCTGCTGCGGCAGGTGAGCATCTAAACTATAAAGCCAAAGCAAGCACAAAGCACAAAACAGCAGCAGCAGCAGCTGCATTCCACGCCCGCTCCCTCCACGTGGGCGTGGCATGTACTTAGTAAGGGATAAACCACAGCGACCGCAACAAGCAACATTGTATGGCACAACACACACACACACACACACACACCGGTGGGTGACTGCATTAGGCCCGCATTGGCTAGGCAAAGCTGCCCTCTCGCATCCGCAGATTTGATCCGCCAGCACAAAGACTATACCGTGTGCATGGGTGTGTGTGTGTGTGTGCATATGTTTTATGTGCTGCCATGGTTTCGATTCTACCTTGTTATTTAAGTTGGCTTCTGGCCCGGTGTAAAATTCGTGTTTATTCATAATTCAGTTGCCTTCGACGAAAACTGTGTGTTTGCATTGAATGTTGCGTCAGGAATCAACAATGGAAATCTAATGCAATACCAGAGTGTTACAAATCTTTTGAATTGAATTAGTTTCTGGAATCGCAGTTGGATTATGCCAAGTGTTTCTTGGGACAACAATTGCAACGGCAGTGAAGCTTTTAATTTGTTATTTCTGATTCCAGGAATCGTTTGAGATTATGTTTGCTCTGATGAGCTGAGAAAACACTTTACTTTTAATAAGCACACCGAGATCTTAAATAGTTAAATTTTGCAGCAAAATCCGAAAAGTTGGCATATGACAATGTTCTTTTTTTTTTTGAGACATGAGCACATAAAAAAAGGACACCGGAAAGATGATGGGCTGCATGCAAATACGAGATAACGACTGTCTGTCTAGGTGAAGTCCGCCCCCGAACAACTCCCGCCCATAATTATAAAAAGCTCCGTCTAACGGAAATTGAGGCCAGCGTCAAAGGCCAAACGATGCGAGGCCGCCGTCTGCGACCCAACAGAAATAGGCCTGTGAGACAAGGCGATACGGCACGGCTAGCAGATACCCTGTCCAGGCCAAATAACTAAGCAGCATATAGAAATTGCGAGCATTGATCTAGAAGCTAAACAAAATGAAGTATCTGATTTTTATGAAAAATCCTTGCATTCAGAGTGCACAACTTTATGATACCCATATTGTAGCCGTATTTACGTAAAGAGGGTATAGAAATAGTGATTTTGCCGGATAGTGTTTGCAATTTAATTTCCTTGTAGCACTCTGACTGCACAATGGCCAAAAACTACAGTTGCGGAAATGAAATTAGATGAAGACATGGAAGCGGCTGAAGCCGGAGGCAGAGACAGAGACGGAGGCGGAGGCGGAGGCGGAGCAGGCCAAAACTGTTGCTGGTGGTGCGAATCAGCATCAGCTTGTAATGAGCTGGAATGAAAAGTTGCCAAGTTTATGTGACCCGACTGAGCAACTTGCTGACAAATTGTTGCAAAAATTTAATTAGTTGCAAATGAGTTGTGAACACGAGGCAGCTGCCAAGAACTTTGCTGCCAGCATCATTAGGCTAATTAAACGGGCATTACCCAACACTGGCACATAAAGCGCTCACAGCCAACTGTGCCACGAATTCGAAGGCGGCGACGCAAACGCCAAAATAATTGCGAATGGAATTGAAAATGCAAACTTGAGATGGCAATTCATGCAATTAGGTAATTAGCTTAAAGCGAATGCAATGCATTTACAAGCATATTCAGATCAGAAGATCAGGTAATTGATTACAAGCTTAAATGCAGGATAAGCTTAACAGCAGGCTGGGAAAAATAAAAACACTTTTTGCCAAGTACTTCAGTTATCGTGTTAGCAAATTGTGACAAAAAACGCAAACCAAAAAAAGTATTTCCACAACAAAGTCATTGAGGTGAAAACTTAATTTAAATGTAAACATAACGCAAAAAAAATGTATTTGTAAATGTCAAGGTTAGCACAATAAAGTTATGTCAAACCGACTGCAACCGACAGAAATCATTTATGAACTTGCCACGACACGTGTGAATATATTATTCAAACGACTTGTTTACTTAAAAAAAAAAAAAAAATGTAAAAAAACGCAAATTTTTCAAACATAATAAATATTTAAGATTGAAATCGGGATAGAATTAAAATGATACTTACCATATTTATCCACTGCAGGGCATCTGAGCGTCGTAAGGCATTTCAAAATTTTATTTTAATGCTGCCCATCAAAATGTCAAAATATTTTAACGTTAATGCGTTTTGATAGTTTTTCAATTTGACTTGGTTAATTGGATTTTCAATAGCCACGAGGCAAAAATAAACAAAGAAAAAGCAGGAAAATTAAAAAAAAATAACAATAATAACACTGAAAAAATGGCTAAAAAACCAAACTCATTTTCATATGCAATGCTGTGTGTGTGTGTGTGTGTGTGTGTGGGTGGCTGTGTGTGTGTGTGCGTGTATCTGCATACCATTAAACGTTTTAAAAAATTTTTTACTTGAATTTACATATTTCCTTGTACTTTTTGCCCCTATTGCTGCAACAAATAAACACGAAAATACCAATGAAAAAAAATAAAAAAAAAATAATAAACCATAAAATCAACAGTAAAATATTGCATAATTTATTAATATACTGAGCCGCTTAGGAAGAAGATGAAATGAAAATATGCCTTAAAAATCGATGACAATTGCTGAAGAGCAGAGAAGGGAAGAAGCAGCAGATGATGAAGCTGAAGAAGTTAGAGTAGTGGGCGTGGCAGCAGGTGGAGTAGGCCGCATTGATGCCACAAATATGCTGCCACTTCAGTTAAGCAAGACAAATGGCGGGCCCTGACGACGTGTCGCCGGGTTTACACTTTTCGGGGGCGTTGCAGCAATTGCAGCTAATTCGGGTGTGTGTGTGCGTGTGTGAGTGTGTGCGCGGGTCTATTAAGGGTGTGCCAGCGCCCAGAGGGGCAACTTGCCCACGCGAGCTGTGGCTAGTGGCAGCTCATAAATGTCAGCTCTCCAGATGTAGATGTACCGAGTCCCATTTTGAGTGCCCGCAAATACCAAAAAAAACAAAAAAAAACAACAAAAAAAATGAAAGTAAGAAAGAAATAAAAACGGAGCATACTCAACTGACAAATAACTCAAAAGTGATTGATGATGGTCATGACATGCTGACACATATAAATGCCTGCAAATGGAGCACAAGACGCTGCCGTTGACATGTCGCCTGCCATACAAGCCCATATACAGGGTATACACATATACATATATATATATACCTGGTATAAGCCTTATAAACCATATACCGTATCCCATGTTCCCAGTTCACAGTTACTTAGTCCCTTCCAGACTCCACCTTGAGAGTTTTGTTTGCTTTTGTTTTTGCAATATGCGTGCGTGATTTTTGTCTCCCCACTGCCTGCATCATTACTCAGCAGCCGAAACGGGCGGGGTGGGGGGTGGCTGTCGGGAATTGCGGGCGTTTTCAAATAGTTTGCTGTGATTATTGCCATTCATTGGCCATGTTTAATAACAAACTTGAGCCTGGTTCCTGCTGACTGGTGGCTATTCACCGCCGGCTGTTTGTTGACTGATGTCAACTCCCCCCACCAACGGCACCCACCCCTGCGCACAAATATCCTTCGCCAGGACAAAGTGTATGCTATTTGTAGTCCAAGTGTGTGTGGCGCTCGGGGGCTTTATTTACATTAAGTAATTACCTGAAGTACAAACTTTAAACAGCGCTGGCAGCTAAATGGTTATTGTTGTTGTTGTTGCTGTCGTTTTTGTCGAAGCTTTTTAAACTGCTGCATATCTGCAGGCACAGAAAGAGAGAAAGCAAGAGAGAGAGAGAGAGAGCTAATGACAGAGAAGGGCAGCTAAGTAAGTAGTTGTCATTTGTGGCAAATCCAGGTGCAGGTAGAGACGACGCCAATTTAAGGCCACTTAACTTTCAAGTACTGAATACCTAAAGAGGCACAACTCTCAAGTTTTCTTCAATTACTTGAAGTTTGCCAAAAGCTGCTTTAAGAGACAGTTGAGTTCGGGGCATTAACAAAATAATTTCTAATACAAATTCAGTTTTTAAAACTTTGCCCAGTAATTATAATAAACAGAGTAATAAACAAGTGAGAAGGATCTAGTCGGGGCCGCCCGACTAGGAGATACCCTAAACCCTGCGATATGGCTCCACAATGTTTTCAGCTCGTTTATACATACATACACAAATTCACATATACACACACACACACACACACACACACACACACACACAAGTGCACGACGCCCTCATCTTACTCGGTAGGCGCAGAAACGAAAGCCAATTTCTGTAGCATTTGATTTGCGTTTTTTTTTTATTAATTTTGTTTCTTCTATCCCTTACCGTCTCCGAGATATTGTAAGAAAACCAAAGGTTGTTATCGATTGTTATCGATATTAATAAAACGGATATATGATATATACGAACCGAATGAGACCAAGATCAGCTTTTGTAGTTTCCGAGATCGCTGCGTTCATACAGACGGACAGACGGACATGGCCAAATCAACTCAGCTCGTCGTCCTGATCGAGAATATATATACTTTATGGGGTCGGAGATGTTTCCTTCTGCCTGTTACATACATTTGCACAAAACCATTATACCCTGTTTTACCCATTTTCAATGGGCTCAGGGTATAAAAGGAATATATTTCTAAAAGTTCTGTAATTTTAGAGTCGTGAATGTTCCTCACTTTGCGACTGAGTTGGTATACCCATTGCCAGGGTAGAAAACTAATCAAGTTCAAGTGTTGTAATCCAACATTGTGGCCATGTATTTTAATATCGCATCTTCATTCAACCGATGTTGCTCTCCCAACCAGCGATGCGCTCACAAATTGCTGGTTATTTCTTGTTAATCCGTCTCACGCTATTCCTAACCGCTATTCCGCCCCGCCCAACAAGCCAAGCAAAAAAAAGAAGAAGACAACAACAAAAAACCAGTTTGTCACTCACAATGCACTGTTCACAATTTCAAGAGTGAATTCCACCATTCGAGCTTATTGCAACAGGAACAGAATCAGCAGCAGCAGCAACACTTCAAAACTGATGACACTATCAATTTAGATGGTGCCCAGTCGTACGTGGCAACAGACCCTCAACCCCCAGCCCCGCCTCCCGCTTACTGTCAGCCTGCTCTTCTCTTTTAGCCCCGGCTAGACCAACCATTGCAATGCCATTTTCATGCGCTGTGTGCGGCTGGCCTCGCACAAATTGATGTTTTTGAGCTTTGCTGGCATTGTTGTTGGCACTGTTACTGCTGCTGCTGCTGCTGCTGCTGCTGCTGCTGCAGATAGATAACCGTACAGCATGGCAATGCAGTCGATTCCCCTGACAAATTTCACGTTTATAATACACTTTGTTTATGCTTCTTTGTGTCTTTGTGTCCTGGCATCTGAACATAATCGAGCTGTATTCTCGGAAACTTTATTTATACATGTGTACATAATGAGAGCTGTACCCAATTACAGGGCCGTAAATCTTTCTTTGTTATCTTTGAAATCTCCTATTTACCGTGTTACCATTAATAAAAGGGGATTCAATAAAGGAAAATAGAATAATTTGCTGTAACATACAGATGTAACATACAGATAGATGTAGGCATAGATGACCCCTTTAAGTAATCGGGATTTGTCACATATAGAGTATCTGCCAGTTGGGCACATCCTCCTTCCTCAGTTTTATTTCAATTTATTAATAACGAAAAACAATATTTTTTCATCGTTCTTATATATATATGCATGTTTATATAGTAAAAAGGATTTAAGCGGTTCAATTCTATTGTTTTGAATATTGCCTTAAAAAATTGGAATTTTACTCTAGGAATTCCAAAAAATTCGAGACAATTACTTTTTTATGTGGGAAGCAAGCACGCTGCAAAATACTCTTTAACTTTATCGTATTTTTTTGTTTTTTAAGCAATGATATTAGAAATTCATTAAATTAAAAAAAAAATATATATTACTGAAGTAACTTTTTAAGCAAACGATTTTTTTACACTTATATTTTGGTTTTTTAAGCTATTTTATGCTGTATATTTATTGGCAAGAGCATTTGCAATTCGTTGTGCCACTGGCCTCTCTTCACATTTTTGATGCATACTTTTATGCAGAGCCCGAAATTGTTTTTGGCTGTCGCTACGGACACATCCTCGGGCTCAAATCTTTGGCACAGCTCCATGTTCTATGTGGGTGGCAGGCTGGCAAATTAAATTCATTTTCTATGCGCTTTTCATTCGTTTTTCGACTGAGAAGCAATCGATTATGTGGCGTTAGACATTTTGGTTGCCTCTGCCTCTGCCTCCGTCTCCCGTCTCCGTCTCCTTCGTTTGTTCTCTGTCTCTGCCAATGCTATCGCTATTGCCACGCCCATGCCCACGCCTGCCCTCGACCGCCTGCCACCTGATTAGCATAATTTGACGTGTGAGCGGCTCGGCACGTGGCCCCTGCCCGTGCCTGTGACAAAGCCGCTGTCGGTGCCGGTGCCAAGGACAAGCGCGAACTGTGAAAACAAGGCCCGTTTTCGGTCTTGCAAGAAAATTGTTCGATTTTCAACTAAATTTTTGAATCAACGACAGCAACGGCGACATGTCATCATCAGCATCAGCCGGGAACAATCGACAACTTCATTTTATGTATTCTTTTTTGTTTTCCCAATCGTGCCTGTGTCTGCGTGTGTGTGTGTTGTGCCCGGGGGGGTGTGCGATGCCAACAACTGACAGCTGGAAAACTGAACAAAATTTACTTGAAAATCAAAATCATTGCCTCTAGGGACCCAGGAGGCTGTTGCATTCATGATTGCCGCAAAAGCCGTTGGCTGTTCAAATACTTAAGTATTTAGCCAAACCAAATCAGAGCAAGGCAACCCATTAAAAGTTGATTCATTGCTGCGCATTTATGACAATAATGTTGTGCACTTTTCAGTTCAAAATAGGTAAGATTTCAATTATTAAGAAATATTACTGATCTATGAAAAAACACACAAATTCCACCATTAATACATTTTTTCAGAAACCACATAGATGGACAAGATTATATTAAATCTTCATGACGTCAGGATCATAAATGGAAATAATACTCTTCTGTTACACATGTATTTTGATAAGTTCTGTACAGCCTCTATTATTGATGAGCTCGGTTGCTTACCATGAAATATATTTAATAAATTTTACCTATTTCTTGCACATATTTTCCGACACTATTCAGGGTTCAGTGCTCAGGTAAGACGAACACAGCAGAAAATAAAACTAAATTCACATGCTTTATTATTTACAGAACTTCATCTTGATTCGATTCTACTCCGAAAATGCATTTAATGGAAATGTATATAATGTAATAGGGTTTTTTTCTAGACATTATTTAACCTTAATTTGCACTTAGGCACACGTGAAATGCGTGAAGTTGAAGTCTTGATCTGCGAATGCGACTGAGCGACAGCTTTTTTCAAATTTCAGGTTCCAATTTGCAAGCTGATTGATTAACGGGAGGCGGGGCGAGACGGCTGACTCTATGAAACACACACGCACACACACACAGAGATATTGCAACGCTCCTGGTCGCGTCTCGATATACATATGGGCGGTGTCTGGTTGTCAACGCAAAGGCAACGACCAGGCTGGAGGCGGAGTGGTGAGATGAAGCCGGCTGGAGTTGGCAGGTCAGCCTCACAGGTCCTTTAAAGCAATTTTAAGGGCTGGCAGCGCCATTAAAGCTCAACGCACGCACAGACAATGCAAAGCTGCTCAGGAAGCGGGCTGGCGGCTGCGTGTGGAGCCATTAAATTTGATATACGACAATAAGCGTGGATAATGCGTCCGATGGAGCCACTGCCCGGGCCACTGTGGCCCAAGTAGCCACTTAATGTCTTGACGGCAGCCCAGCATTAGCTGCCAGCCCAATCAGCCCAAGCACACCCACTAATAAACCAGCCGCCAAACCCACTCCCAACGAGCTCTCCACAGCTCTCAGTGCAATGAAACTAAATTCAGGTGCACTGCAGCGCACTTTATAGGCTAGCCAGAGATGGTTGGTGATGGACAGGAAAGGGAACCAACCACCTTGGTGGAATACAATGTATTCGATGACATTGCTTTGCATACATTTGCTTAGGCAATTTTTTCCTTTTAAATCTAAAACTCAATATTTAAAGTAAGAAAGAAAAAGAACAATAGAATGAAATGAATCCGAATAAAAATAAAATTCGCAAAAATATAAATAAATAGCAAAATATTCTTTTAATGATTAAAAATACAATTCTTGTTCCACTGTGCAGAGCTCGATCTTAAGTTTCTGCGTTCCAAGTGTTCGATAAGGCGCTTGGTGGCCACTTTAATAATAGAAATGGACGACGCTTAAACCTCTAAGATGCCAATTACAATGAAAATTGATTTTATTTCGCATTCTTTGCTGCTTTTGGCCTCGTTTACATTCCGCATGTAGCCATAAAAAGCTAAAGTAGGTTATATAACTTTTGGATACAGTATGTTATTTTCTAAATCATTTATGAAGTTTGCGATTACAGTTCCTATTGGATTCCTATTTATAAAATATATATTTTAAAAGCTGAATCTAACCAAATTTTATTAACAGGGTATTACCTTATTTAGCAAGCTCAGGATTAGAAATTATACTTATTTTGGTTCTGCCTTTGGCTGCAAAATCTTTTCGCTAGTCCAAAGACTCAATTCGCTGTTGTTTGATTGTGTGTGTCTGTGTGAGTGTGTGTTTGTGTTTGTGTTTGTATTGCCCGTCTACCAAAGTGCCGAATGTACATAATGCCAGTGGATTAGGGCTTAGTTTATCAGCGTTTTCAGTGACAATGTCAAGGTCAAGCTCATAAGCGCGTATGACAACAGCACTAAGCTGTAAGTGTGTGTGTGTGTTGGTGTGTTGGTGTGGGTGTGTGCCACGCCATTGTCATTAGCATTGTGTGAGTGTAAGAATGTGTGTGTGTGTGTGTGTGTGTGTGCATTACAAATAAATCTGATATTAGCTACTGTCCAGGCGGGGGTAACGCCAGTCGAAGCAGCCGCCAGCTGTTGAGCCACTTGGACGCCTCGATATTAACATACAATTATGCCGAATGCCAATCAAATGCAGGCTGAATAAATAGAACTTAAGCCGAGCTACACGTCCTCTGCACGCCACACGTCACACGCCACAAGCTGGCCCGGCCAGCGTCTTGGCCATGTCCTTGGCCTTGGCCATTTATCATGGTAATAGGCCAACACGTGCTGAGAGTCGTTGTTTTGATTTAACGATCTCGTTTTGCTGCAATCAAAGTATCAACGCACAACACACATGTGTGTGCCAGTGTCTTGTCTTGTCTTGTCTCCGTCTGACCAATGGCCAGTGGCTCGTTGTCTAGTCAGACAACAATAAAGAGACAATACAAAAAACAAAAAATACAATAAAATAAAATAAAGTCGAGACATCGAAATCTGCTTATTTACTTAATGCGACTAGCGGTAATAAAAATTGCGCTCGGCGCGTGTAAAATAAGTGCAAAGCGGCTTTTTATGATTGCGATGAAAAGGCGTTTTCGGACGTTACTGCGACGGCTTAGCGCTCCCGCTGATCAGTCAGCGCCATTGAAAATGTTTGTCCACATTCCGTGCAGAGATGCGCGCAGAGAAGTATGCTATGGTATTTTGACACATTGTATCGCAGTTTTGTGACCGCCGTCGCCGAACCTTGTTTCGTTTTATGGGAATATTAACTGACAACTGTGTTGCAGTAAAGACCACACAACAAAAAAAGGTATCATTGATTGTCCTTGTCTTTTGTCCTATACAGCTGAATTTACGATAATGGCATACACATAAATTATGTTATTTAATATGCATTCACAATGATCTAATTTTTACCACAAACCCAATTTAAAGTTACTTTAAATCTTTTAATTGCTCATACATGCATAAAAAGCAGACTTTTGTTTTACCAATTTTGTTATTTTTTACACTCGTTCACAAAGTAAAACGAGCATATTGGTTTTGGATTTGTTACTTCTTTTTTTTTACTGCTGTTTAAAATCAATCAAAAGCAGCATATTTTATGAAAAAAAAAATATAAATAGTTTTTATTGAATTAAAAAAAAAAAAAAAGATTGTGACAATTGAAGTTTAAAAATCGACAATTTAATAACTACATTTCTTCTCGTACTTAACTAACTTTACTAACTCCTAACTAAATGGAGAAGAAAATTAACTTTTTAACATTTTATAATTTATATTATTTATTTTCTGTATTTTCAAGAAGTTCTTTTTTATGCAACAATAAAATCAAAATTAACATATACTCAATTTAAAAGAAAATGCATAAATGAAATATTCTTAAGTGGCAAAGACAAAAAGGCGTTTCAAAAATTGAATTATAATTACATTCAATTACATACATTTTTAATGTAATTGTTTTGTAAACGAAAAGCTTCCTGCAATTTTAAGCCCAATAAGAAGCCCCAATTAAAATCGACCCCCAGTTTTACACTTATACGGCGAATGGGGTAATTGGCAGCACTTAGCTACGTATTAAGTAGGATGCACAACAAATTGATAACCCTTAATGTGATTTGGCATTTGATACGAAGACGTCGCTGCAAAATTGCCAGTTTGCATAACTGGTAATTCGATTGTTATGTCGCTAGGAAGCTCAAGTGGGTGGGGTGGGGTGGTGGGAATGGAATGGGGTGGCGTGGCAGCGACTCTAGAAATATCTAATCAGCGCTGAGGACAACCAGCAACAAGCAACAACCAGCAGCAACATCCTCTCTTGGCTGCTGTCGCAATGTCGCTTTCAATATATTTGCTTTGGGACCCATAGAAATTTTACTCGCAATTTCCGTTGTGTGTGCATGCTGCATGTGTTTATGTGTGTGTGTGTATGTGTGTGTGCTTGCTTGTGTGTAGTGCTGTAACGAAAATTGTTGCTAAAGTCACTTTGCTATTGTAATTTCATAAATTGCGTAATTGCATTGCGCTACAAGAGTAAGAGAGAGAAAGAGAGAGTGAGTGAGTGAGAGAGAGAGAGAGAGAGAGAGATAGAGGCAGTGGAAAAAGCGCAAGTTTGTTGGAAAAAGATGGAAAAGATAAGCGACGAAACTGAATAGTCGCCTCTATACCCATTTCTAGCGTGTGTGTCCTTTTTGTTGCATTATTCATGAAGTTGATTTAGCAAAAGTATCCCTGCTGCTTCTGTTCTTGTTGTTGTTGTTGTTGTCGTTGCTTGTGAATCAGCGTAAATCAAATTAATGACGCTGATGAGGCGCCTTTGATTTTCTACACCAGTTAAATCAACTGCATCCCTCCACCAGAATCGCTGCAAGTGCCATGGCAGCACCTGCCTCAAATTGCTGCATGCAAAACTGGATGCAAATGCTGATTATCACAGGGATCCCTTTGGTCAGGGACATATAGTATCACGTAGTTGTCTCAGATTATGATTATCAGCTAAATTTCTGCACAACTGCATTTTATATATATATAGGTATATACTCTAACTGGTTATTTAGATATAAATTATGAATGAGTACTTAAAATGCTTCAGAAATGATAAATTAATTGCCAGTAAAACTGATTTATTGCAATTATAAATGAAACCAAACAGATGTTACCCATAAATAGGTTTTAATAAACTACTTGTTAAATTTATGTACCAAAGGGCGGTGATATATTAATATGTATACCTGATTGGCATTCAGAGCTGAGGCGATTTCGGACTGAATGCACACAAATCAAACGCAAAGTGAAATCGAAGAGGAATCAATGTCTATAACATAGCTCGTTTGTTTGTGCCACAACAAATGGGTTATGAGGCTACGTTTTGGCCATGGTCCAGCGAAGTGGGCTACGTGCCTTCGCAATCCAGCTTGCGATTCAAATTGAAATATATGCACGGGTATGAGTGTGAGTGTGAATGTGAGTACGAGTGTGACTACATGCGAATATTCGCAGTGTGCAGCTTGAAGCTGAAAACAATTGATGGCGAGCTTTGGTTACCTGCAAGACGCAGGGGATTGTTCGGGTTGTTCAGTTTACCTGAAGTTTACCGGAGCGTGGCAAATGCTAGACAAGTTTTCAAAGTGCGCGCCACTTGCGTAAGTGGCCAAATTCCAATAAGTGTGTGTGTGAGTGTGTGGCAGGGGAGTTGTAAATTGCGCAGAGTCGTTGCTACACGCAGGATGCGGTAAATTGATCAGAAATCACGTTGAGGAAATTGCTTTAAAATGTGCAGACGCAGCCATTTCCATGCGACTGGCTAAGAGCCAAACTTGTGTAAGAAGAGGTGGGCGGTGGTGAGATGGGCGTGCCAGTCGCCGGCAGGCGCCAATTAAACTTGTTTGAAATTCAACGAATTTACTTCGCTTTCTTTCATTCATATTATTAATATTATATTTTACTTCTATGCACATACATACATACATACATACATATATATATATATATTTTTATATATTCCAATTTGATTTTCTTTGCTGCCTCTGACAGATATCATATAGCTGATTTGCAACGTTGGAGTGGGCACATTTGGGCCACCTGAATCAAGTCTGCGGGCTGCGGCCATTGTGCCTTTAATGAGCTGAAGCACTTGAGACAGCGGTGAAATTGATTGATTGATTGATTGATGGATGGCGCGGCAGCGAGTAAAATGTAATCGGAATCAGGCAGACCTAAAGGCAATTCATTAGCATAAATTACACACAGGCCTTACCATAGACCAGGGTATCGGTATCAGTATCAGTATCAATATCGGTATCCGAATCAGTTCCGTCTGTAAAACTGCACTCGCTTATCGCTGGCACTTACAGATACATAGATACGCAGATACTGACAATGATGGCTGGCGCAGATACAATGGCTACAAGGGATACTTGCACAGATACACAATCCTGTTGCACTCATATTTGATTGATGATGATGGCACTTGAGTGCGCACGATAATCATTTGTAAGGCGAATAAATGTTTGCTTAAGGTCTTCCGATTCTGGACAAACTGGAGGATGCCATGTCCTTAAAGGACCCTCACCACCATCCAGCACACAATGTCGGCACAATACGTACCGATTTAGACTTGGACTGAGTGTCAGACCCACTTGCCAGATGCTCTGCGCTGAGTTGAAGTAATGACGATATGGCACAGTGGTTACTCAGCCGAAAAACTCTTGCAAAATACAATCAAATTAACAAAGCGAATATATCAAAATCCCATGGTTTCATATATCTTTTGTTGCAATCTCTATTGCAATAATACAAAATAATATATACATTCGTGCAGCAACTACTGATCTGGTTCCACTGTGCGATTGCGAGTGGGCCCAACGAGCGCCTGTCAGTTGCAGCTACGAAAAAGTCTGGCCCCGTCAGGCATGCCCCACGAAATTTGCATTAGACTTGGCTGCTCTGGACATGAAGGGTGTGAAGTGGGCGTGTCGCTAGCATATGGCGCTTCATATCTTATCTGAACATTTGAGCAGCTCGACAAAACACATAATATATAAATATTCAGGAGTTGGAAAGTGGGAAATGTTCCGTATGAAAGTGAAATTTACACAAAAAGTAGAAACTTTTAAAAATTTCATTTTTAAAAGGTTATTATTCATCATATCATTAATATTTATAAAACTTTATTTTTTAATATTACTGCATTGCAAATCAAAAGAAAAAGTAAAAGTAACTGAGATAATATTTTGATATTCGTAATTGGTAAATTTACTGTTAAAAAATTCAACGAATTTTTGGTTAGTAAAAACTTTAAAATTCATTTTCGTGGTACACAACAATTTATTTTTTATAAATAAAACGTTTTTGTGGGCATTATTATGGTTTGATAAACAGAAAATGTTTATTTAAAACTTCAAGTAATGAAAGTTTTTTGATAACTAAAATTTGCCACGGAAACAAATAGTTTAAAAGCACCTCAAAAGATCAAATTACAGACATGCACACATACACACATACACACACACACACACACACACACACATTTTTATCTTCCGGCTTTAAACTGTTGGACTAGACTGTGTGCAAGTTCAAACTTGTAGTAATCAACAATTTTATTTATTTACAGAGCTGAAAATCATTCGGGCAGATAATAAATTTCGCCATGCTCACTTTATTATATTAATGATGTGTTGCCACATTTGTTAAGCTGGAAAGAGAGTATTCAACAGTCGGAAGCCGCCGCCGTCTGCCAACTATCTCACTTGCCCCATTTAGTTAGGGTTTATCTCGGTCTATTGTTTTTGTTGGCCCCTGTCGCTGTTCGTGGCAACTTAACAAAAACTGCTACCGCTGCAGTTGCCAATTACGCCAACTGCAATTCTAATTAGACACCCACAAGCACACGAACCAGCACACACACACACACACACACACACACAAACACACACACACACTCGTGGCGTTCCGCGTGCTTGTGTTGAATGCGTTGCGTATACGACGCGTCTGACAGCTACGTGGCAGGCGATAAAGTAAAATAGAACAAAAGAAATTAGCAGTTGGCTGGCAACCAACTTCAGCGAAGGTGGAAGTGTGTATATATGTGTATGGGTGGGTATGTGTGTGTGTGTGTGTGTGTGTGTGTGTGTGTGTGCGTGTGTGTGTGTGTGTGTGTGTGTGTGTGTGCGTGTGTGTGTGTGCGTGTGTGTGTGCTGCCTGTGGAGAACTAGATGAAAGCTTAGCCATGCGCATAAATCATAAATATTATATTTTAGTGAATTGCAAAATGCCACCAAGCACCGGAATAAAAGAAAACACTGCACAGACAGAGCGAGAGAGCGAGAGAGGGAGAAACAGAGTAGGCAAAGTTAGTTGTTAGCAGAAAAGAGATAGAAGTAGAGTGCACGCGTTTGTTGCATGGCTAATTTTGTGAGTAGATTGTGGTTGGGGTCCTGGGGAGCACGGACTGCAGCGCGGTTGCAGGTTGTGTTGGGTGAGCTGAGCTCTGGGGCGGACGACTGTCAGACGTTTGTGCTGCACGCGCTGTGGCATAAAACGTTGTGCGATGCCAAATTGCACAGCACAAATGGCACTCGGCAAGCGGATTTGTGAAGTGCACTCAACTCGGACAAAACAAACAGAGCACAAGCCACAATGGCAACAGCTAACACAACACAAGCCACGCACACACACTCGCACACACACACTGACAACTGTCAGTTGACATTTGGCTTTTACTGCCTGGAATAACAAATCGAACACTTTTTGAAACTTAACAACGCAATCAGCCAAATAATAGCGCAACTAAATTACCACATAAACTGCAGTTAACTATTATAAAAAGCCATTAACTAATTGGCTGTCCGCTTTGAATGGATGTTTCCGAACGGTTTATATGTACATATATGTATATTATATATGCTGCTAAGTCTATTTGAACTTATATGCAAAACTTTTAGTGGGCTTTTAGCTGAAATTAATGTTGGTAAAATAAATAATCACCAAATTTAATTACCAAATTTAATCTCTTTGCTCTATAGACACTTCAAATTGTAATCAGCCAATTAAATGAAATAACACATTATTTTGAAAGTTATCGGCCATGTGAGCTTTTGAGAATCAAAGTAGCTCATCATTTAAAATTGTGCTTTTACCACAAACCATAATTGTTACAAGTTTCAATAAAAAAATGACACTATTATATTAAATTATTTGCATTTATTATATATCAAAGGATAATTTTTATTTTTTTAAATTGTATTTGTAACATTAATTGGAAAGTAAAAAAATATTTAAAAAATTAAATAAAAAGGCATTAACTCTTGTTTTATATATATTTTTTCAAATATATTTAAATGGATGAAACATACAAATTTATGTCTTAGAATTGTTTGTTTCCATTATCTCCAGTGCCATCTCCATCCGTCATTTAAGCAAGGTCTCTTTTAGGAGTTCTAGAAACTTATTCAATACTTGTTTGGACGGTAAAAGCTGTAGCTTCGATATAAAGACTGACCAGCTATACGAGATAAAACCAGTTTGTAATAAATGTATCTGCCGACTGCCTCTGTTCGATCAACGGTAAGCCCAACAATAGCCCATCCCAACTTTTCATAATGTTGTTATATCCGCTGTGGTTTTTTTTTTTTTTTGAGGAATAGTTGGCACTTGTTTTGCATTGTGTTATTTCCGGTTTATTGAGCCCATATTCAGCATATCCGTCATAGCTGCAGCTGGGCGTGTTCTCAAAAGATTTGATTTTCATATTGGATTGCGCCTTGTGTTTCCGTTCCGTTCCAATTTGAGGGCAAGTGCCAGCCAAGTGACCTTGGCCAAGTGGGGCGCTCAGAATGAATCAATTCATCGCGCCCTCACGCTCCAAACACAAATCTAGTGAATTTGAATCAATTAAAATAAGTGTGTTTCTCAATTGATGGGGTGTATAACGGTTGGCCTACACTCACCCACATATGAATGTGCTTAGAGTACTTTGACATTATTATACATGTTGTAACACTTTGGTCTTGACAAAAAATTATCATATGTCAATAGTGAATATATATAATTATATATATATATATATGTAAAAAATGTGACTCTACTATAATTCATTTAAAGGTAACATTTTAATAATGTAATTGAAACAATTTCGTATTTGTTGCGCCTTAAATTCTTTTTAATCTGTAAGAGTATACGAAAGTCGGCGTCCACTTTGTAATTTCTCTCTCTCTCTCTCTCTCTCTTGCTGCTCAGTGGTTTTACGCGTTTGTTTATGTTTTGCATGTGAAATGAATCAGAGTCTCGTCGGCCGTGTATGCATTTTCACATGCAAATGATTCATATTAGATGTTAGAGCTCTGAGATATGCATGCCTTCATAAACATGTAAGTATTTAAGTATTCATTTGCGGTTCATGGCATGGAATGAAGGCCTGCTCAATTGAACAAAGAGAAACGGATCGCCAGCTGATAGATAAGCTTGTTTCCCATTCGAGTTCTGTGCCGAACAAATTTATCGAAAGGCGATAGCAGCATAAAAGACGCAAAACAAACGCAAGCCAGCAGAGAACAACAAAACTGACACAGTGAGAGCCAGAGCGTGAGAGAGAACTGTTCACAGTTGCGCTCTCTTTGCTTGCGTGTATTGTATATGGGTGTGTGTGTGCGTGCTTGGATTGCGCTCTAACTTGCTCGCTCGCGTGACTCGATGCGTACGTTTCGTATTGCGCTCTCGCTCTCGCGCTCATGTACATGCCGTCGTCGTTGTTGGCGTTCTAAGCTTTCAACCGTTTTGTTGCTCGCCGCCAGTGGCATTTTGTGCTTGCTCCCGCGCGCAATGTGAATTTTTCGTAGGCATCGAGTGTGTTTGTTGTTGCCGTTTTGCCGTTTGCCGTTTGCTGGTGCTGGTGCTGGTGTTGTTGTTGCTGCCTTTTATTGTCGAGTGCTGCTGCTTACTGGGGAATTGTTTGTTTGTTTGTTTGGCTATTGTTTTTGGCATCCGTCACAGTCATGTCGGCGAACCTTGACTACGATCGCAAGTATTTGCGCAGCATTGGCGGATTGTGCAAGATCACCTGCCTGGTAAGTTCAGTTACTGGCCACGCCCACACACACACACCACTCACTTCCCCCCTCCCCCTTTCAGATCTGCGGCTTTATTGGCTTTCTGTGCATTGTCTGCAGTTCGGTGCGTCTGAGCAATTTTCGCGGCTGCTTCTACATTGTTGTTGCGCTGCTTGGCTGCGTGACGACGCTGCTGCTGCTGCTCGCCCGCTGCCTGCGGCTGGGGCAAAGCTGGAGCTGCGACGCGCCCGTTTGGTCGCTGGCCGTACACGGCTCGCTCGCGCTGGCCCACTTCATTGCCTCCGGGCTGGTGCTGGCACTGGACATTGCCGCCTATACAGCGGCCGCGGTGAGTGTGAAAATTGCGTTGACTGAATTGAATCTCAAATTGAATCTGTGCCCGGCAGTTCTTCGGACTCACCATATTCAGCATCAATGCCCTGGAGGCCTACGCCTGCTACAAGCGCAGTCGCCAGCGCGATGTGGCCACCCAGACAGTCTAGACAAGGACTCCCGGAGGCAGAGGCTCTGTGGAAGCAGACGCTCTGAGCTATCTTAAGCTAGTGTCAATTGCGTGTGTGCGAGAGAGAGAATGAAAGAGAGAGAGAGAGAGAGAGAGTGTGTGAGTGTGTGTGTCTCAATTTCTAGTTAAATAAAGTCTGAGTTTGCTAGTGAAGCCAAAAGTCACAGAATATAATGTAGGCTCTCAGTTAGCCAATAAATGTAATGTAACTGTAAATGCGCCCACACATGTACAGGAGTCAATATGCGGGCCATCATCAACAGACGATACTGAGCTTTATCCATTATGTCGTGATGTGCTAATTAACTAACCCGTGAATAACTCCGATTACAAAAGAGGGAGCTTCACAAACAATGAACATCAAATAGAGAGAGACGGAGTAAACAATCGGATACTGCAGATATACATACTATATAAAAATGACGGCATTTTATTGCTCTGCTGCATGTTTTGACCTAATTGAATACCGTGGCATATAGGAGAGAGGAAAGGAAAGCGATTTGTCGTCTGAAAAATGGATTTACGTAAAGATTGCTTTTAAATACACACATATTACAAATGTAGCTTGTATTTTGTAACTTTAAAATAAAAGTATAAAATGCTGATTTAAATATGTAAATAATTATAAAGAAATTAATTGTATTGCGTTTTCAAAAAGCTCTACATAAAATGGAAACAATGATGTAATCTTTTTTTGTTTTCCTGTCAAACTTCCTTTTAGTGGAAAAGGGCAAAGCTCTCTTTATTATGTGAAAAACAGGGTATAAAGCACAAAGAAGAATTAAAAACAAGTTCAAACTCAAGCGAATCTATCTATAGACTAGACCTGTCAAATTTTTGTTGCTTTATACATTCTGTAAGCATACTTTGAATTATAAATTATACTTTGAATTAAACAAGGCCTTTTTATCAACACTCCGAGCACTTCAACTTTTAACACGCAAATCTGTCAACTGTTTTTGGTCTTTGTGGCCTTAGGCCTTGGACCCCAGTTCGGGGAGTTTTTCGGCTCTCTAAGGAGGAAACACACGCGTCGGCGGACTTTTTCATTGTTAGCTTGAAAATTTGCACTTTTTGTGCACCTTTTACCCCCCACCCCACCCACTCAGACTTTTCGCATAATTCACCTTGAGATTTGCTGTTGTTGTTGTTTTTGTTGTAACTTTTGTTGGCAGTTGATGAAGTTTTTGGCTGGCCCAACGTCTAGTTTAAGCTTGTTTATTTATGTTATTGTTACTGCTCTTTTCGTTGTTGTTGTTGCCGTCTGGCGGGCCTAGCCGCTCTACTAAGCACTGTGTGTGTGTGTGTGGGTGTGTGTGTGTGTGTGTGTGTGTACATATATTTATTAAGTTAATGAACTGCGCTATATCTTAGTGCACTTTATGTGCCCCATCCCCCAGCTGGGGTCCCAAAACCAGTTTAAAGCGCAGCACACACCTCCAACTTTATGTGTGTGTGTGTGTGTGTGTGTGTGTGTCACTTAGTTACAGATTAAGTTGCTGCTGGCAGCCAACCAGGTCCTTAGACCGAATGTGTGTTGGTTTGTTTGTTTGGCAAGCCAAATTAGAATGAAGCCTCTCGTTGGTCCAACTGATCAATCTTAACGGGACTGCTGGCTGGTTGTGGGTTGACT
The DNA here is from genome assembly GCA_004143825.1 of Drosophila micromelanica. Classification (NCBI taxonomy): domain Eukaryota; kingdom Metazoa; phylum Arthropoda; class Insecta; order Diptera; family Drosophilidae; genus Drosophila; species Drosophila micromelanica. Next base: position 65,587 of record SCDY01000506.1, read on the forward strand.
ATTTGCTGTCGCTGACTGGACGCACGTGTCTCATGATTCATTGGCCAAGACGAGCAACAGGGCCCATTGCATTGCATTTGGTGGGCGCGTCCTTGACTGGCCAAACGAGCATTTAATCATTACTCATACAATTTGAAGCTGCCAATATATGAGTGTATACGAGTTTTAGATGCTTGTACAAAAAAACATCCACTCAGCAGGCACACACACACACACACACACACACGCATCAGAGCCACCCACTGAGCAGTGCGAACTAAGTACGCAGCAGTCGATTTGCTGATGCAAGTCACGCAGGGCGAAATTAATTAGCCCAGTTGCCAGTTTGGCAGCCCAAAATGAATGCGTGCCGACGACTATTTATGGTCTAATGAGTGCGAGCTCCAACATTCCCCCCCCAAAAAAAAAAAAATTATGATCACAAGTGAACAGCTGCCAATAGAAATCACAGCCAACTCCCAAAAGCCTTTACAACAAAATGGAGGTTTTTTTTATTAAAGTCCATAAACCGATCCGTTTATAAGCAAATATGCATATATACCATATATATACATATATATATATATATATATGACGTAAGTGAGCAGTTCAGCACCTTGGATTTTTGCACTCACAAATAATGTATACAAGTTTTTTCTATTCGACTATGAAGTTAAAAATAGTATATTAGGTTTGTGCACTGGCCGTCCGTCCGTCCGTATGCCCGTTATTGTTTTGTAATCAATACAAATAAAATCAAATAAATACCAATAAAAGTAAGCTGCGAAAATCGATATTAAATGTCATTATATGAAAAATAAAGGTTGGCATTAAATTAGAAATTTTAAGACCAAAAAAAGTGTCTACAATGTGATAAGAAAAATAATAATAATAGTAATAATTTTTTTATAATTAAATTTTTTCTTAGAGTTGCAAATTATATTATATGTTTTAATTTAAACATTTTTTTTTTAAATTTGTTTTTTGTTCTTTTCGCCCTTATTATTATTTTAAGCAAATAATGTAGTAAGGGTATAATTGCATTACCCCCTACACTTATTAGGTATTGTTCAATTTGTAACTGGGCCGATTGCAATCGGTTACCAATATGTGGGATCGCACTGCGAATGACATGTTAACAAAACAAAGAGCCGCAGTTTGGCGAGCTCGAAGAGGAGTTACCCTGCAACAAAGTGTAATATGACCGCTATAATTTACAAGACGTACCATTTTACTATATACGACATATACCACTATATGCCACGTTCTCCGCAAGCAACGTTATTTCCACAAGCCAGCTATATTTTTTGTTACCAATTTGAATGCTTATTAAAAAAAGGGCATAAGAGAAACGAGCATTGGCAAATTGACAAATTGGCCTTTGGCGTTTGTTAAGCGCGCGCGCAAAATGTGGAAAATGTGAAAACTATGAAAAAGCAAAAGCGAGCGGAATAGTTAAAATACATTTACAGCGTTGACAAAGTGGGGCACATCGCCGACATCGAAACGCCAACGGGCGGAGAACAAAAAGGGCAATGGGGCAAGGGGGCAAGTGGAAGGTGGACGCGTTTAATTAATGAAATCATTTTCAAATCAAGCACGCATTTAATCAAAACGGTCAATTCATGCGATGCTGCTATTTGTCTGTCCAGCCGTCTGTCTGCGTCATTTGTTTTGCCTGGCCTTAGACCTGATCCCCAACCGTCCTGCGGTCGCGGCAAGTGGCAAATGGGGCATTCCAAAGTGATGCCGCCTCTTAATCCCAGCAATGGGGAGTAGGACTCGCGCAGGATGCGAACGCAACCATTGGCCAAGGGACGTAATGATTCTGCTTCCTGCTTCTCCTCCTCCTCCTCCTCCCCCTGTTTCATTGTTCGCTTCATTATCTGTTCAGGGTGGCATTTGTTGTTGTTGAAGATGCCTGTGGCTTTTTCGGGGGGACTGCTGTTACAATTTTTAGGATTGCCATTTAATCTCTGGTTGCATTTAAACGACCCAAGTTCTCCCACAACCCCGGCCACTCAATGCGAAATAGATTAATTGCATCATGGAATTGTTTTAAATTCATATTTTGAAATAACTATCTTTCTTTTAGATTCAATTTCTCAATATTTTTTTATTTTTATTAATCAAAATATATTTTTGCAAAGTTTTCATTAAACCTGTCACAAATATAGCACAAAAATCGAGTAAGGGCTTAGTCGTAGTCTCGATTCGGCTTCAAATGTTTTAAAACAACAACAAGGACTTACTTATCAAAATTAAAATTGTATTATTAGTGTAGTGCACGGAATAATGGTAATGCGGCTGTGCAAGCCCCTAGATGAAGATTTGGAAATGCCTATATTTTTCATCTGAATTGAAGATCTGTTGTGACTGGATATGCTTTTGCCATATGCTAAATACGCAGGCTATGGGAAGGGTTCTTGACGCTATGGATGGCAAACGGTATCTTTTCATTTGTCCATTCGACTGGATCCTCCACATTCTAACATATTGTTCCGCCCTTAGAGAAAACTTGATGCACTTAGCTTGAGATGTTTCCGTATCTACCATCCATATTTATAATTCTTTTGGACCAGAAAATTTCAAAAGATGTCAAATATTGACGGGAAAACCTAATGTTACTTAACTATTTTTACATTTATATTAAATGAACTTATTTCAACTTTTGTTTGCTAAACATATTTCCAGCATTCGTCTTCATATTCTTTAAGAGTGTGACTAATTTTTTCGAAATACATATAATTTTAATGGACAGTTAATCCAGAGAACAAGCCATTAAGAAAATGCCATCGAACATAAAAATCGGTTCAGTTTTGAAAAGTTATGGAAGTTTAAAAATTGAGAGCTATGGATCTGAGAGCTTTACATGTCAAAAATTTTGGCAGTTTTGGCATGATTTTTTTCCCAAAAATTTGATCTCAAAATCACTTTTACCGTAGTTTTTTAATGCTTATTAAGACAAACAAAACCGATTTAAAAAAATTAATTTTGGAATTCTACATTTTGAATATTTTTTTTTTTAAAATGAATAAAATGATTTTTTGATCAAAATAATCAAAAAAATGGTATCTGCAAAAATTCATGATTTTTGGCTTGTGTAGCTTTTAAAATGAACGTAAACGAGTATAGAAATGAGTGTAAGCCAAGCCTAATAACCAAAGCTATTTATGGGTTGTTGGCTTTTCTGTGCTTTAAACACGCGTGCTGTGCCATGCTACGAAAGCTTTAGGCTGAAAGCATATATTTTGGCTATAATTAAAGCTTTTAAAAGCGTTTCCCGAGCGCAAAGCTTGGTATGAAATCAAATTCTTCTTTATATTTTAATTAGGTTTTTTGAGCAGTCAAAGTTCACCCGATGAAAACGTTAAATATCGCAACTTTGAAGGTTTGCTATAACCTATACCTATATGGGAACACCAAAAATTGTATTTTAAAGTGAAATGTAGAATTCATTTACACACCGAACCATGAACAAGAAGACCATCCTCATCAAAATCGGTTGAGTTTTGGCAAAGTTACGACTAGGGGAAGTTGAGACCAATCCTTATATGGGAACACTATGGTATATATTCGAAAATTTTTACATGAATTTGGACCAAAAATTTTATTTTTAAACTGAAATGTAAAATTCATCTAGACACTGAGCCATGAACGAAAAGGCCATCCTCATCAAAATCGGTTGAGTTTTGGCAATGTTACGACTGGGGAAAGTTGAGACCTATC